>JZKD02S1925154.1:945843-962235 GCA_000966675.3 Picea glauca | reverse complement strand
ATGAAAACATAGAATTTACTCTATATTCTCGTTGGATTGAGTGAAAATAATATCAAATCTACCTTCAAAAATTGAGGTGAGTTTGGGAGGAATAGGGGAAAGTGAGACCTCAACTTTAAAATGTTATTTCGATGCTTGAAAAGCATTAAAAGAAGCGTTCCAAGATCACTAAAGTTTTGATGACTTAGAAGGTTAGAAAGGTTGGTATTGTGACAAATATTTTGAAATTAGGATCTAATTTGGGTATATGCAGGGCACTCTAGGAGAAAGTGCTTTTCATCTTCAACTCTCTTGGTGTCACAAAGGTGACATATTCTTTCTTGCCATGGTGTTTTGGGGATTACCCAATGCTCAATTTCACGATGAAACTCATGAGAATTAGTTATTATTATAACAATATTGATTCTCTTCTTTACACTGGTCAAAATAGAGGGATACTTTTGATCTTCAAGGTTAGGGTTAACCACCTCCTTATAATATCTTAATTTTATTTTATCCTCTAATTCTTTATCACACCATAAATTCTTCTTAAATTTAGCTTGTACAATATTTTTAATTTCATTGGTATTCTGTAGAATAACTTCTTCTTTTATTCCCCAATAATTTAGCCAAGACTTAGCATCATTATCTCATCCCTTCTTGAGTCGTTGGTGATTTTGGCTAGAGTCTGAAGCAATTTTGGGGAGCCTCTTGTCATCCGTGTTGCTTATCTTGTTTTTGTACATTAAGTATCTAATCATAGTTTTTTCTCTCAATGGGGGGAAGACTTTCTTCGATGAGGAGAATAAGATAGGGTGTATTGCCCTTAATTTTGAGATTAAAAGTTATACAATTCTTTTGGATTTGCTCTATATTTATATAGGATTCTCGAGAGATATTGCATCCCAAAGCTTCACATCCATATAAGATAACAAGAGTGTCAAACATGAGATTTTTCTTATTCCATATCCAAAGGTGTAACGTCCCCTAGCATAAATGAGGAACATGTTACATTACTATGTGGAATACACATAAATTTGAAAATTTTCTCCTACTATATTCCAAACTGTAACAATTCCAAGTCCCAAATTAGACAAACCATGTGTGCAATAGGCCTTGAATCACGTGCAGAAACTATTTTCTAGCGCACACAATGATTTAAGCTCCACATCTAAATCTCGTTACCATTACTACTAAAATTGACTAACAGATACATTTAAATGTGGAAATAACACACAGAGTATGCATTCAATCTTGTAGAATGGTCCAAGCTAATTAAACGCGTAAATGAAAGTGCTTAAACGTGTACATTGACAACTAAACACATTCAACAACATAACTAGAGATTTGCATGCATCATTCTACTCATAACTTGCAGCAATAACCAAATCTCTCAGAGTAACATGCACACCAATAATATCAACAATTAGCATACATAAGCATGACAAATAAGAACATTTATCTTATGAAATATGCAAACCATTGCAAAGGACGAACATTCCTCCCAGCCGTAGACTTGTTGTTCCAGTTATCAACATCAAGTCATCCCCTAGTTAGGGCTATGAATCCGCAAGAGATGGTTTTACCTAAGGCCGTCCAATGTCCCCTTCTCAACAATCAATTTTCCCACAAATAATTCTATTCCAACAACTCTCTTCCCCACAACTTGCACAACCCAAGGGATGAGATCCCCCTTCACTACTCACAGTCCCTCAAGCCTTCCCACTCCCCTCCAGGGCTTCCAACATAGGTTGGATAGGAAATATCTCTACTGGGAACTCATGAATCTACAACTACCATAAGAATTCACACAACAACAAACACTTGCTTCTCTTGACAATTTTCGAACACAATGTTGTTCATAGTCCCACAACCTCTTTTTCTATGAAATTACAGTTCCAAACCACTACCAAACATGCCCACTATGGCTGCCTTCAAGTTTAAACACTTTGAAATCTCTTGTTGTCCCAAAATTCTCCATGTAAGAACTTTTCTGCATGCAAACATGTGAATCCCTCCTTCTGCCCTCCTTCTGCCCTCCTTCCCCATAAAAAAATTATCTCTTTTTCTTTCTTGCTTGACTTTCACTCTTCCCCAAGATGATTGTATTCAACCCCCGTGCTCTCAATAACCATGGGATATGTAAGTATCACACCCACTCTCTTACATGAATACAATGATTGGGGACTAGAACACTCAACCAAAAAAGGGAAGGTTCATAATGTTAGAAAGTAATGGATGTGCTCGTTTAACCATAAACAATATAACAATATTGTCACCCAACCATAGGACGAAGCCACCCCCGAACAACTTAAATTTGACAGAGAATGATTCCGGAAGAAAACCAATAACCAACCACGACTAATGCATAAAGATAACCAAGACTGATAAAAAAGTCCAACCATAACCAATAGAAAGTCCGAGCCTAAACCAGGAATACATATTGCATCAGCTGCCGGATGTACCTGCTCCCCAGACTTGCGTACTTGCCCAGTTTCTGCAGTGTGCACCTCTTCCTAGCTGAAATTTCAATCTCTCTAGTACAAAATGAGGTTTGGCTACTTGTATTTATACTGTTTTCCTGAGCTGTCTAGGCTGACTTCTCATTCTGGAGGCTAAATACTTAATATTTATTATTTCCTTGAGCCGACTTGTCTTCTAGGGTTAAGTTTAATGCTTTAGGGTTTCTTCTTGCTTCCCAGAATATTCTATTCTTGTCAGGGTTACACGTGGAGGTAAATACCTCCCGCAGCTACCATAATATCAACACTCCCTCCTAGCTAGGGAGATATTGAAGGAAATGGTCTTGAGCACAAACATACCATTCAACCGACAACATCATCATTGCCATACATGCTATCTCATGATTAGACCACGAGCACCGTCATCACTATCAATGTCATCTGACAACATCAACTGCATCATCTCTCGAAACCATACTCCATCTGAGTAATCAGGCATGATGCCGAAAAGGTCACTTACTCCAAAGAGTGATATAATAACCATTCTTCTAATCCAGGCATATGTCCTAGAAGAATAATTATTCCAACAGATGTTGGAAGCCACACCATGGGCTACAAGGACTATTCTTCTAATCTAGACATACGTCCTAGAAGAATAAATGTCCCGGACCATTTTCTGTCTGAAAAATGTCTGTCCATTAGTACATTGACCATCTATCTAGTTGATAATCATTTTAAACACTATTGATATTCTTCATGGCAATCAGAACAATGTCATTTAATAGAACACAACTGTGTTTATCCATAGTAGTACACAACTACAATCCAGTGGTACACTACCACACCAAGTAGCACACAACTACTTAATCAGTGACACATAGTCACAACCAGTGGAACACATCCACCACAGTAGCATACATCTACTGTCTAGAGACATACAATCTCCATAGCAATCATATCATCCGATATCTACCTGCACAGAAAAACAATACCATGATATAAACTGAGTCATTTGGGCCATTCTTCCACTCACATCTGTGATATCTGGAAGAGCATCTTCCCTCAGAAGTAAAACATCAGGCATGAGCTATCTGGACTATTCTTCTCAAGCATAGAAGAATAAATGTCCTGATTTCTGAGCCTGGACCATTCACCTATCTGGGTCATTCCTCTGGCACTAAACAAAGTGCAACCTAGAGAGAATAAGTCTTCCCTAGGGAATGCCCGACCCTGATTGATAAACCTGGACCATTCACCCAACTAGGCCATTCCTCCGACACTAAACAAAGTGCAACCTGGAGAGAATGAGTCTGCCCTAGGGAATGACTGTCTAGACCATTTCCTAAGGAAATGACTGTCCTGAACCAACCTCCAAAACGGACAATTCTTCGAAACTGCTCACAACTGTGAACTTCGAAAGAATGACTGCCCTATGAGGCATACCATTCTACGTGACCACTACTGAGAGTGATTTCCAAGAAGAATGACTGTCCTAGACCATTCCCCCACATTGGCCACAAGGGGAATCATTGTGTATGGTACATAAACAATCTATCGAACCATTTTCGTTACGAAAATGACCGTCCGATCTGGACCATTTTCCAAACTGGAAAATGCATGTCTGTAAAAAATCTCAAACCACTTTTCGATCTGGAAAGGAACTACTCATCTTGGACCATTTTTCGAACTGAAAAATGACTATCCATAAATCGATAACACATTAGTGCTCCCTTCCAACCTGGGAGTCATCTCTTCCCTTTTCAATAAGGAATTCATCTCCATGAGCTCCAACTTGCTTCTTGAGTATGTAAACTTTTTCATCTTGGACAAAGGATTTACCAAAATGTTTGTTATTTGCTCATTTGTGGAGATATATTGGAGAACCACTTCTCCTTTTTGGACCTCATCACAAAGAATGTAATGCTTGATCTCAATGTACTTCAGTCTTTTTGGAACACTGGTTTTCACTGAAGGCTTCATATAGCTCTGATCATTATAGTATATCATAGTTGGATTCAACTCTTTTGTTTCTTGCTAGCTCATAACATCATGGAAAAGCTCAAACTGGAAAATATCCAAGTGGCACTTCTTATGTCATCATGATATTTTGTCATGGATTAGCAATCCATCATCTTGAACTTCTGAGTAACCATTTTGATACAATATCTCTATTATAGAAAGTTTTCACCACGCTTGTGTTGTGCATTGGAGGCTCTGCACCAAGTTGTTTGGATCCATACAAGATCTTCTTCCATCTACATACACGAGTCTCTTTCTGGTATACCTCAAAACCTTGAGGTTTCTCTACATACACTTCTTTGTTCAATTACTCTATTGAGGATAACAGTCCTTACATTCATATGATGTGAACTCCAACTTATGGATATTGCAGGAGATATAATGGCTCAGGTATGTCTGGTTAATAGAACAAGCTATCATCATAGTCTTCTCGCTCCATCTGGGAGAAACTTTAGTTCTGGATCTCGCAATGCTTCCATTCATAAGTCTTCCATACAATGTTCCTTATCACAACTTCCATTTATTCTGCTTGATTTCTTCTAGAGGGTTGAGATCAAGCTGGTACTCTTGTGATTCTCAATATAATGGCTGGTTGTTCTGGCTTTTCTTTCTCTCTTGGAATCTTCATGTTTCTCTTTAGCTCTTGGTTCCATGGATTTTTCTATAGATTCCATGCCCTAAATATTCTGACTTCTTCCTTTCATCATAGGATCATGGATGTGTATGGACAACCAGGGATACTTTAAGGCTTCTTTTCGAAGAAAACTTCTTCTAAAGTCAAACTGAACACGTGCTGCTTTTCATGGTTGCTACCATTGATGGGAACATGGATAGATACTTCATAATCCTCAATGGATCATATTATTTGGGATTATCTCCCTCATAATCCTTGCTTCATGCATGAATGCATGCTCTTCTTTTGGAATTATATAATCAGCTCCCTCCATCTAAGAGAGTCCATGCTTCTGTCTACATCCTTATTTCCTTATGCAAAGTGTAACATGTCTTTTTCTAATTTCCTCTTGATTGTTTACTTCTTTCTGTTTTTACTTCTTCTAGGTTTCTTCAAGTTTGATTCTGATTTCGGCTTATCTTGCAATTGTTACTTATGTAATAGCTTCCACATGAATTGTCAATGTACTTCATCTTTCATGTGTATTTCTTGATTGTAGTCATCGTGATAGAAATCCTTATCTTGTTATTCTTCCATAGGTATTGTTTCTCTTTGAACATCTTATCTTCTAAGAAATAGATATGTAATATATGTACAGAAACTATGTAAACATGGTATGTACATGAATTATGAATAATATTGTTACCTTGTCTTAGAAGAAGAAGTTTTTTTTGTCCTGCTTGGCCTTCTTTGAGGGTTCCCTTTTTTCGACAATTGATGCTTCATGTGTTTCCTTCCTTTTCTTTATCTTGGGACAATGATTCTTGTAGTGACCATATTTTCGACAATTGAAGCATTGCATTTTTGACATATCTTTCTCTTGATTTGGTTTCTTCCTGGAACCAAACTTATTTTTATTCCTGAAATTCTTGAACCTTGTTGTGAAGGCTTGATCATCGCATTTCTTTTGGGGTTTCTCTTTTACACTAATCCTTGATTCTTCTTGCGCACAACAAGTCCAAAGTTCTTCAAATGTGGGATACTCCCTCCTTGTGTTCATGCTTGCGGCAAATGCATCCCATGTCTTGGGAAGACCATTGAGTACTATATTTACCAGTTCCTTCTCTGAAATGATCTCTTCAATATCTTGTAGTTGATATCCTAACTGAGAGATTCTCATAAAGTATGATGTTATGCTGTCATCATCATTCATTTTCATGTCACAAAACTCATTCTTCAGACTCATTACTTTTCCAATGTTTCTGACTGAGAAGAGGTTTGTTAGGGAATCATACATCTTCTTAGATGAGTCAAGATGGGCGATGTAGGGTATCAAGTGGTGTTTTATAGAGTCCACTATGATACTCATGGCATTGATGTCACTGTCTTTGAACTTCTCCATAACTGCAATGTTCTGAGGTTCCTTCTCTTTTCCTTCTTCAAATTGTGGTTCCACGATCTTTCCTTTCACGATATCCAACACTTTATTCTTGGCAAGGATGAGGTCAATCCTTGTATTCCATGGTTTGAATTTAGAATCCCCTTCTAACTTGTTTTCTGACTTCATAGAGTAAGTCATAATTTCTTTGACTTGGTCAACCCTTGATTTTGACCAAAAACTCAAACTTGACGTCTTAGCTTGTTGAGATTACCAGGAGATGCTATAGGCTAGGGCGCACTAGGCTATCCAGAAATTAGTTCAATCTCTTCACTTAAGGTGCCTCAACAAGAGGGTTAGGGTTTCGTTGCTGCAGCAAAATTGGCTACAACTGCAACTGTAACTGAGAAAATCCTCCCAATCTATCTTCCAATGGTTAGAATGTTCGAAGATAGTGTGGGCCCATAACATGTTAGAAAGTAATGGATGTTCTCATTTAACCATAGAAAATATAACAATATTGTCACCCAACCATAGGCCGAAGCCACCCCCGAGCAACTTAACCTTGACAGAGAATGATTCTGGAAGAAAACCAATAGCCAACCATGACTAATGCATAAATATAACCAAGACTGATCAGAAAGTCCAACCATAACCAATAGAAAGTCCAAGCCTAAACCGGGAATACAGATTGCAATAGCTGTCGGCTGCAGTTGCTCCCCAGACTTGCACACTTGCCTAGCTTCTACAGTGCGCACCTCTTCCCAGCTGAAATTTCGAGCTGTCTGGTACAAAATGAGGTTTGGCTACTTGTATTTATACTATTTTCCTGAGTTGTTTGGGCCGAATTATCATTCTGGAGGCTAAATACTTAATATTAATTATTTCCTTGAGCCGACTTGTCTTCTAGGGTTAAGTTTAATGCTTTAGGGTTTCTTCTTGCTTCCCAGAATATTCTATTCTCATCAGGGTTACATGTGGAGGTAAATACCTCCCGCAACTATCATAATATCAACACATTGTGAGGATAATTTAGAAAGAAATGGTTTGGGTTCAAAAGACATGGGTAAACTCTCTCCCCCTTGGACCCCTTCCCTCTCTTGTGGAAACTGAGCTCCCAAATATTTTTCCATGTCGATCTCTGGTTGGAGATACATTTTATTTATTATATTCAATATACATCATTTACATATTACATCACTTGGCCCTTGGCCTTACATTACATTTAAAATACACATCACTAGTTTGGGGTTTGAAAACATGGGTGTTACATTCCCCTCCCCCTACAAACTACAATGTCCTCACTGCACATAACCACACAATTTACACATTGACATATACAAAATATTACATCGAAATACTTGATAATTCTGCAACTTTAGTGACTCACGCAACGGTTCCAACCAACAAATCT
This sequence comes from Picea glauca, assembly GCA_000966675.3. Taxonomy (NCBI): domain Eukaryota; kingdom Viridiplantae; phylum Streptophyta; class Pinopsida; order Pinales; family Pinaceae; genus Picea; species Picea glauca. The sequence goes on along the minus strand of JZKD02S1925154.1, from coordinate 954,370 downwards.
CTTTTCCCCTCAACCCACACATTGGTTAGATAGAAATTCTCATAGTTGTATTTCCAGGAAATGCAAATGCAAAAATGGAGTCTTCATTCACTCATGTAAAAATGTGCATTCAATTTTCTTCAAAATTTGCAAAAATCCATGAGTATGCTTCTCGCATGGCTTCTTCATGCTCTAATGTAGCATCTTTAGGATCGTAGTAGGTCCATTAAAACTTTACCAAGCCAATGGCTTTGTTCTTGAGCACTTTAACTTTCCAGTCTAGGATGTGCACTGGTTCCACCTGGAATTCCTCTTCATGTTCTACCTGGATCGCAGTCCAATCAATCACATGATTAAGATCATGTTCATACTTTTTTAATAAAGAAACATGGAACACACTATGAATTCTCATGGATGTAGGTAATACTAGCATGTATGCAACTGGACCTATCCTTTCTAGAACTTCAAATGGCCCATAGTATCTCCTTGCCAACTTTGGGAAACTTCCCAATTTCAACGAGTTTCTCTTGGCTTTGAATTTTAAACACACATACTCTCCCACTTTGAATTCTCTATGTGTTCTTTTATCGACATAGATCTTCTGTCTGTGTTGTGTAACTTTCAAATTCCGCCTGATATTTACTGTATGTTCTTCCAATTCCTTTAACAATTCTAACCCGATCATAGCTCTGTCTGTTGGGTTATCCCAACTTACTGGTGTGTTGCATTTTCTTCCATACAATGCTTCAAACATGCTCATCTTTAACGATTCCTAATACCCATTATTGTAAGCAAAATCAACTAAATGGATGTAGTCCTCGCACCTAGAAGGTTTGCCCATTACATACATTCTCAACATATCTTCAATTATCCAATTAATCCTCTTTGTCTGCCCATTTGAATCTGGGTTGTACTAAAATTCAGATTTGTCCAAAATCCTTTAAATAACCCCCTCCAAAAATTGGAAGTGAACTTTGAATCTCAATCCGACACAATTTCCTTAGGCACACCATGTATCCTAGAAATTTCTTTCATATAAATTTCTGCAATATTGGCTTCCTTGTGAGTTACTTTTACAAGAATGAAATGTGCATCGTTTGTAAGCTTGTCCACCACTACCATGATGGAATTATGTTTCTTTGTTTTCATAGGAAATTTGGTAATGAAATTAATAGTAACAACTTCTCATTTCCATTCAGGAATGGGCAATGGCTGCAACAACCCCATTGGATGTCTATGTTCAACCTTTACCTTTTGTCATTCCATGCATCTAGCCAAATAATTAGTGACATCTCTTTTCATACCAGACCAAAAATATTGGCCTCTTATAGCTACAATACTTTTATAGTATCCTGGATGTCCAGCGTATGGCACATCGTGCATCTCGTTTAAAATGAAATTTCTCAATTCCTAAGAATTGGGAACATAAACTCTATTATGAAAAAAGTGGATTCCATCCTATTCTAGTTTGTAATCCTTATATTTATGTTGTACATTATTTTGATGTAGGCTTTCTTTAACTTGCACATAATGTTGGTTTGTTGTTAAAACCTCTAGAAGTTTGTCTTTTAAATATGTCATGTACATACTAATGACTATAACATGCATTTTGCACACCCTTCTGTTGAGTGCATCAACCACTTTGTTCTCCTTTCCCTTATGTGTTTGATGTCAAAGTCATATCCACTAAGAAATTCCATCCATCTAGTTTGTCTAACATTTAATGTTGGTTATTCAAACAAGTATTTCACACCACTATGGTATGTCCTCAATTCAAATCTTTTTCCCATAAGGTAATGCCTCCACATTCTTAAAGCATGTACTATGGTTGCCAAGTCTAAGTCATGTGTGGAATAATTTATTTCATGTTCCTTCAATTTTCTGGACTAATAACAAATTACATGTCCATTTTGTGTAAGGACTCCACCAAACCCTTCCTTGCTTGCATATGTGCTAAAACAAATCCTTATTTGGGTTTGCAAATTTTAAAATAGGTGCACTAGTTAGTAAATCTTTCAAGTGTTGGAATTTTTTAGAATTTTCTCCTTTCTTTTGCAAAGATTTTATTGGGTGTGAAATCTTGGAGAATCCTGCAATGAATACCCTGTAGTGGCCAGCTAGAGCCATAAATTATCTAACCTTTGAAATGTTTTTTTGTGTTGACCAAATTTTGATTGCTTCAATTTTCTATGGATCCATTTCTATGCCATTTTCAGAAACAATGTGACCCAAATAGTGGATCTTCTTTTGATAAAAAGTGCATTTACTCAACTTGGCATACAATTTGTGCTCTCTCAAAACTTGTAGCACCATCCTCAAATGTTTCTTATGCTCCTCCTCTGTCTCTGAATAAATAATAATATCATCAAAGAATGCAATGAAAAAATTATCCAGGAAATATCTCAACACCTCGTTCATCAGACACATAAATGCAATAGGCTCATTTTTCAAACCCAAAAGGCACCACTACAAATTCATAGTGTCCATACCTTGTCCGGAAGGTTATTTTGCTAGTACCTTCTTCTTTGATTCTCACTTGATGATAACTATATCTCAAGTCAATCTTGGAAAATATATTTTCTCCCCTTAGCTGATAAAAAATATCATCAATCCTTGGAAAAGGATATTTTTTCTCGATTGTAATCTTGTTCAATTGTCTGAAGCCAATGCATAACCTCAACATTCCATCTTTTTTTGGAAAAAAAGAATCGGTGCACCCCAAGGAGAAACACTTGGGCATATGTACCCTTTATTCAACAACTCATCTAGTTTCATTATCAATTCTTTTAGCTCTGGTGTGCTCATTATGTAGGGCGTTTTGGACATTGGGGCAACTCCAGGCATTAAGTCAATAGAGAAATCAATGTCCCTTTTTGGTGGAAATCCTGACAACTCCCCAAACACATCTTCATACTCTTTCAAGATTGGATAACATTCAAGACATGGCTCCTTATACTTCATCATGTTAGGTAGCTAGAGAGGTAGTGGGGGGCCCGAAGGGCCCATAGTTATAATAGTAGAGTCCATTCATTGGAAGGTGGACTAGGTCCAACATAGTATTAAATAAGGCCCACTATGGTAGTTAGATACAATAAATGTAAGAGGACTTCTAGAAGCAGAACCTTCTAAGAAGTGCTCTTACATTTATTGTATCTAACTACCAAAGTGGGCCTTATTTAATACTATAGTGGACCTAGTCCACCTTACATTGAATTGTAAGGCCTCTAGTATTATAACTATGGGCCCTCTGCCCCCCCCACTACCTCTCTAGATACCTAACACATCGACTCTTCCATATGGGCTGCATATATTTGACACCCTTTTCTAAAAATTCTTTTCATCTACAATGTTGAAATCTCTCGAACAAATGTGGGCCTTGGAATACCTTACATTGTTTTTGCATTTCCTTCCTCATCAAGACACATGAAAGCCTTGTTATAATAGTCTAAGACAACATGATATTTTTCTAGCCAATCCATACCAATCAAGCAGTCATAAGACTGAAGCGGTATGATGTTGTGTTGATTTCATTCATGTTTATTGGGAATTTCTGAACAAACTCATTGATTCTTCTCTTGGTTCCAATAGCTAGCTGGACTAACCAAGAATTTTCATGCTTATATTCATTCAATTTAAATATTTCAACTAGATTTGGATCTATATAGCTATGAATAGATCCATAATCAATCAAAATAGCTATGGGTTGATTATCGATCTTACCTTCCACTTCAATCATGTGGGATTGATAGTCTTCTTGTCTATTGTCTAAGGATGCATATATCCTTGGAATGCCTCTATCCATGTTCTCTATTGTCTCCTCTTGCTTGATAGTGATCATCTTATCTCCTCAATGAGAACAATATTTATACATGAGATCTCCCTCACATCCCCAACACTTTATGGGTTGTTGTCTTGGCCTCTTTCCCAAGGAATTTTTCATTTTCCTATCACCTTGATATGATTTTCCTATTGATGTTCTTGAGAGCTATTCCCGATGAAAGGTGGCTTGAATCCTTTCTTCCTTTGATCCATCTTTCCTTTCTCCTTGTTATTCCTATCCTTTTGGAAAGTTTCCATTCCTCTATTTTGCTCACACAAATACTTAGCCTTTCTTATGGCTTCTTATAAATTTGTGGCCTCATCAAACTGAATTTTATCCTTGTAGAAGGATGGTATCCCACTCAAGAACCTTTAAATTTTGACCTTCTCATCTCTGATGAAAATCACATAACTGAGAAGTTCCAAGAATTTCCTCGCATATTCATCCATGGTCATGTTCCCAAGTTTGAGTTCAAAGAACTCTTGCATATTATTGTCACAATATTACTCCAATAAATATTATTGCTGGAAATATGTCTTAAACTACTTCCAAGAAATTCTCTTCTCATCAAGGTGCTTAACCTCGTTAAGACAATCCCACCACATAGATGTATTTCCTTGGAGATGGTAGGATGAAATCATGGCTTATGAATTTGAGGAGTAATCATGTAACTGGAAATATTTCATCATCCCCAACAACCATACTTCTACATCTTCTCCTTTCTTAGTCTCTCCATCAAATGATGGTGGTTTAATCTTCCTGAGCTCCCCTTGCAAGCTATTTGAACCATGTCTCCTTCTATGGTGTTTGATAGGAGACATACTTGGGATTATTTCCAACCTTGAATGTGAATATTCTCTTATGGTCAAGTTCCCTAGGGAATGATGATGTTGATTCCTGCTAACACTCCTTGATTGTCTATATCCTCCATGATCATCCCTCCTATCATGAGATCTAGATAATTCTACTTTCCTTGTGCTAGCTTCTTGTTTTGTGCTAGAATATATGTTTACTTGCTTCTACGACATATTAAAACTCTATAGTATCTACTCTTGATATTTCATGATCTTTTAATTATTGGCCCTATAGCTTTGCACTTCTCATTACATGCTTCTCATAGTTACAGGATCTTGTCTTCCCCTTCTCCCGTTAGAATTTGACTTAGCATTACCCATGATGACATGCTAACCTATGATATCCTTCTCATGGCTATAATATCCTTGGGCATTTTCTATATCTCTAGTTCTCATATAGGAATTAGGGTCTATTTTTCTACACCTGTAATTATGCAAGAATGTGTATGCAACAATTGTTGTTAGAATTAAGCATATTGAAAAATATTTATTAATTAGATTATTGGTCATTATTCATTTCAAATTACGAAGAGAAAAAATTCATGAATCCAAATTCTTGGTTGATATATGGCTTCTCCTCCTCGATACCTTTCCACTGACTATTCATTTTCTCAATCTCATCTCCAAGGTGAAAGTTATGGTCCATGGAAGTTTAGATTATTTCTCATTTTTACCCATGTATGATACAAGTGTCTTGTTTCTCTTCCTGTACAATTTTGTGTAGCCAAATTCAAAATCTAACTCCACAAATATCTTCTATGGTCCATAATATTTCCATAGACTACTCCTATTCCCCAAACAAACTTTTGAGCAAGGAGATATTCCCTCTAGAAGTAAACATGTGTTAAAAATATACCCTCTACAATTTTACCTGTAACTTTCTCATACGAGCTCTATTTTGCGCCCGTAATAGCTCGTTGGAAATATCTCTCTAAGTTTTTTTTATTTAATATGTAGAGACAATGTGTACTAAAGGTATACCCTACACTCATGACTTTTGACTTACTAAAATATTTGTTTAGGCCCTCAAAATCGCTCTGCAAGTTGACGACCTTCAAAACTACAATTTTTTCACAGAAAATCATTGGTTTACTGTATTAATAGTCTTCCAAAATGACTTACACCCATCGTTGACAATTTTACTTCCCTTTCCTCCTTTTATTTATTTTTGAATACCGTGTGTGCACCATTTCTATATTTCACAACAATATTCAACACACACAATGCTAGTATTTAGCACATGAAACATGCACCAATGTTCAATGTGCACAACTTTTATACTGCGCACCAATATCCAGTGCACATGAATTTTGAACACCGCACCAATATCTAGTGCAAAAAACATTTGTATCGTGCACTAATATCCAGTGCACACAACTTTTGTACCACAAACCAATATCTAGTGCCACAACTTTTGTATTGTACACCAATATCTAGTGTGCACAACTTTTGTACAACACACCAATATCCAGTGTGAACAAATTTTGTACCACACACCAATATTCAGTGCACATGGATTTTATACTGCACACCCACATTCAGTGCACACAAATATTTTACCACGCACCAATATTTAATGTGCACCACCAATTTCGCACCACACAACGCCAATATTTAGTGCACATAAGTGCTTTCTTTGCTTAGCTGTTTTTCCATATTTCAAGATTGTGACCATCGTGAAAAATTCCCGAATCTCCTATATAAGATAATTCTGTCATTTGGAAGTCGAGATGACCCCTGCATAACAACCATTCCGAGTGCAATTCTGACTTGAATTTGCTTAGAAATTTGGGGATTTCACTCAGATTTTATTGTTTTCCTCAAATTCGACACAACTAAAATGTTGAGATGATGAATTTTACCAACTTCATGCAGATCTTTGGCCCATACAAGTCCGGTGTTGAACCAAAGGCTATGATACCAATATGTAACATCCCCTAACATAACTAAGGAGCATTACTATGTGAAATACACATAAATTCAAAAAAATTCTGCTAACTAAAGTCCAAACTGTAACAATTCCAAGTCCGCACTAAGACAAACCATGCGTGAAACAGGCCTTGAACCATGCACAACTACTATTTTTTTATCATGTACATTGATTCAAGACCCACCCCAAAATCCCGTTACCATTACTACTAAAATTGACTAATAGATACATTTAAATGCAGAAATAATACACACAACATGGCATTCAAGCTTGTACAATGGACCTCCATGATAATTAAAACTGTAAATGCAAGTACTTAAATGTGAATAGTGAAAATTAAACACATTTAGCGACATAAATACATATTTGTATGCATCAGTATACTCACAATTTGCAGCAATATCCAAATATCTCAGAGTAACATGCACAACAACTATATCAACATTTAGCATACATAAGCATAATAAACAAGAACACTTATCTTATGAAATATGCAACCCATTGTAAAGGATAGATGTTCCTACCAACCGTAGACTTGTTTTTCTAGTTCTCAACAACAAGTCACTCAAGAGCTAGGGCTATGAATCCACAAAAGAAAGTGGTCCCTAAGGATGGATAATGTCCCCCTCTCAGCAGTCAATTTTCCCACAACTAATTTCAATCCACCAACTCTCTTCCCCACAACTTGCACAACCCAAGGGATGAGATCCCCCTTCAGTGCTCATAGTCCCTAAGGCCTTCCCACTCCCCTCTAGGGATTTCAGCACAGGTTGGACATGAAATCTCTCTCTTGGGACCTCGAGAATATACAACTGCCACAAGAATTTGCACAACAACAAAACACTTGCTTCTCCTTACAATTTTCGAATAGAATTTTGTTCATAGGCCCGTAGCCTTTTTTTCCATGAAATTAAAACTACCAAACATTCCCACTATGGTTGGATTCAAGGTTCAACACTCTGAACTCTCTTGTTGTCCCAAAAATCTCCATGTAAAAACTGATCTGCATGAAAAAACGTGAATCCCTCCTTCCCCATATGAATTTTCTCTATTTCTCTTTCTTTCTTGACTTTCACTCTTCCCCGAGTTGATTGTACTCAACCCCCATGCTCTCAATAACTATGGGATGTAAGTCGCACACCCACCCTCTTACATGAATTCAATGATTGGGCTCTAGAACACTCAACCAAAAAATGGAAGGTTCACAATAAGGATAATTTAGAAAGAAATGGTTTGGGTTTAATAGACATGGGTAAAATATCTCCCCCTTGGACTGTTAGAATATAGAAGATGGTGTACTCGTTTTACCATTGACGATACCTTTTTCACCCAACCATAGGCTGAAGCCTCCCTCCGAGCACCTTAACCTTGATTGAGAATTCCTCTGGAAGCAAACCCTAGGCTAGATAGCCAAACAAAGAGTAGCGCATCAATCCCCAAGGATAGCGCATCACAAAAAGATGATTAGATGTTCCAAACCCTAGCCAAGAGATATTCAAGCCAAAACTGAGAACTTGCTGTTGCTGCAGCTGCACCAGCTCTTCCTCCAAACCTGCGCACCAAACTGCAACTACAGTGCGCACCAAACTGCAGAATTGCAATTCTGAGATGCTGTCAAATGAGAACTGGTGCCCTATATTTATATTGGTTCTGCCAGATTTGTTGGGGCCGAATTCTCCTTCTGGATAGTGTCTGTTAAGTATATTATTATTATTTATGGCCGATTTCTTCTCTTCGAGGATAATAGCCTAATATAAATTATATTCTTGAGCCGACAAGGCTTCTAGGGTTATTAGCCAACTCATTAGGGTTTTTCTTGCTTCCCGGAGTCTTCTATTCTCATCAGGTTCATACGTGGGGGTAAATACCTCCCGCAGCTACCATAATATTAACACTCCCTCCTAGCTAGAGAGGTATTTATAGGTAATGGACTTGAGCACAAAA
>JZKD02S1925154.1:920549-945833 GCA_000966675.3 Picea glauca | reverse complement strand
CACTTCATTTATGTAGTGTTGTATGTTGATGACATGTTGTTGGTAGGAAATAACATGGATGTTATCAAGGAAGTGAAATCACAACTATCCTCCAAATTTGACATGAAGGATCTCGATGATGCTAACTTCATTCTGGGAATGGGGATTAAAAGAGATTGTGCAAACAAGAAACTCTGGTTGAATCAAAGAAAATATGTTGAGACAATATTGCAGAGGGTTAATATGCATGGAAGTAAACCGGTCAAGGTTCCTATTCCTATAGGTGTAAGTTATTTGAATATCAGTGTCCCAAGACACAGGAAGAAGAAGAGGACATGTCCCATGTTACGTATGGCAGTGCAGTTGGTAGTTTGATGTATGCAATGGTATATACTAGACCAGACATTGCACATGCAGTGGGAGTTTTGAGCAGGTATATGTCAAAACCAAGGAAGGAGCATTGGACAACAATAAATAGGGTCTTCAGGTATCTGCGTGGCACTACCAGTTATGGATTGTGCTACCAAGGAAGACCAGGATTGGATAGAGTGTTGGACATACATGGATTTGTTGATGCAGATTGGGCTGGAGATTTGGATCACAGAAGATCTACAAGTGGGTATGGATTTAACCTATTTGGAGGAGCAATTAATTGGATGAGCAAAAGATAGGATGTAGTGGCACTCTCAACTACAAAAGCTGAATACATGGCAGCCACTCATGCAAGCAAGGAAGCAGTATGGTTACAAATATTGTGTTCAGGTATTGGGTTGGTACAACAAGCAGTGAGATTAGATTGTGATAGTCAGAGTGCAATCTTCTTGGAAAAGAACCCAGCTTATCATTCAAAGACAAAGCATATTGATGTTCAGTATCACTTTGTGAGAGACATGGTTGAGGAAAAGAAGGTGTTGCTGGAAAAGGTTGATGCTTTGAAGAATGTTGCAGATTCATTGACAAAGTCTATGAGCACAGAAAAGTTCTCCTGGTGTAAAGTAACAATGGTCATTGCTGCCCTGGATTGTTGACTATATAATCCCCTGGACCCCTGGATGTAAAGAAAACGACAAGTGGGAGAATGTTGGTTATGTGTTATATTATTTGCATGTGTGTGTGTGGGTGAGTCAGAAATGACAACTACGTCTGACGATCCCTCAGATATGTGTGTGGGCGGTTTTTTCTATATTTAGCAGATTTTGCTATTTTTAGTGGTTTACTAAAAATAATCCCGGTTTTAGGGATTAGGGTTTTGGTATCTACGAAATACCTAAAAACATTGTATATATTGTATAGTGAATGGTGAAATTTGATATAATGAATATAAGAAAGGTTTTCCCAGTTGAGGGTTTCCGGTATAATATCTCTGTGTACTATGTGTATGAGCCATTGCTTAAATTTTGTTTTGCTTAAGAATCTATATGCATTGCTTTACTTCACAGGTTTAAAAATTACATTTGTGTGGTTGATAATGTGTTATTTTCTATCTGTTATATTGTTATTTCATTGTTGTTTTCCTATTAAAGGTAGGATGTATAAGCTAACTTGCGAAGCTAAGTGTAAGACGGTTAAAGAATATCTAGGTTACATTGTATGGTTGTTCTGGAATCATTTTGCATTTCCTCTGGTTGTAGACACATGTGTCCTGCAACCCCCTATTGCTACTTCGGGTGAGACTTCATCTTCTTCAAAGGTGTTTCCGAAAGGGCCAGTAGTTAGGGTTTGTTGGTGCACTGTTAGAGTTGAACCCTGGGTTTGCTCCTATGCTAACAAAGGGTTCCATTGTCAGGACCAAGATCTTCTTGAGGGAATGTCAAGGTGGTTTCCATTGAAGACAAAGATTCAGAAGTGGATAGAATAACAAGAAAGGGACTTCGTCGAAGCTCAGAACAAGAACCCTAGCATTAGTATGGAAGACTGGTTGGGAAGGTACATCTTTACCGACGTGCATGAGATTTTATTTGCAAGAGTTCATAAGGAGTTGTACGAGTGGTTAGATAGATCAACATACACCCAGTTCGAGATCAGATCTAGACCACTTGTTGTTTGGACATCGACGCTGATCAGGAAATTCAAGAGAGTCGATAACGTTGTGTCAAGAGTAGTAGATCTCTGGTTTGATAGCACTATTGGAGGATACATTACTGAATTTTCTATTGACATAGTGGAATCATATAGCCAAGAAGAGAGATATTTCTTCAAAGGACCTAGAGGAAAGTTTCTACACTTTTTGAAGTTGAAGATTAAGATGCTATTGCATGAGAATAATATCTTGAAGATACAATAATTAGTTGGATTTTAAAGCTAATTTTCAAGAATTCAGACAATGAAAGTAACACAGAGGATGGACACATGCACAGTGGGAGATCATTTAGAAAGGTTCCTCTAGCGGCCTGTTTAAGAAGAGTTATGGGCCAGTAGCACAAGACGAAGATTTCTACAATGAAGAGGAAGCAGGGAGATCAACCGAAGAGTATTCATATTTCATAAGGGCAGAGGAAGTAGAGACTGAGGAACTTCATCGAGAAGAACTAGAAACTTTAGGGACTCAACCTACTGTGGAAGTAAGTATTATTACCCCTTCTGTTGTTGTAGCAACATTAAGTAACCAGAGTAATCAGAGTAATCAGAGCGCTCAGAGTACTGTTACAAGTAGTGTAGTACATACTCAGTCAAGAAACCAAGGAAGATCAATGGTAGATGAAATGAGGTTACCCATTTTTAGAGGAGATGGATCCGAGGATCCTAACCAACATTGGTTCTTATGAGAAGTTGTATGGAGAATTAAGCAAGTCACCGATGAAGCTGTTAAGAGAGCTCATTTTAGTACTACCTTGAGGGATCACACATTGACATGGTATATGAAGTTTTCTTCAAGATCCGTACAACCTAAATCACTGAATGACATTAAGAATGCGTTGAGTGCAGATTTCAAGAAACCTAAGTCGGAGTCGCAGTGCATTACAGAGCTAAAGGAAATCAAACAGAAGGTGACTGAACTTGTTTGGGAATTTCATCAGAGGTTCAAGACCTTGACAGGCCACTTAAGTTTTCAGATCCTAGATGAACAACATAAGGAGTGGTTCATCATTGCCCTCCTGCCACATATTAGAGTTCCACTGATGAAACAGAAGGTCTCTTTGCAAGCTGAAGCATTAGAGATTTCCATGAAACTAGAAGCAACCCCTATAGGAGAAACTGGTCCAGGTATGATTCAGATATTGAATCAATTAACTAGTTTATCTTTACAGGTTGAATACATGAATAAAGATAAAGGAAAGGAGAAAAGATAAGACATCTGGTGTATCAGATGTAAATCAAAAGACCATGATAAAGAGGATTGTCCCCTGTTTAATGAATACTTGGCCTCTGGAGCTCCTAACCCTTTGAAGCAAGATTTTTTACCCTGATGTGAGGTATGTAGAACTAGACATTGCCCTGTTGAATGTTATTATATGAAAAAATATGTCAAGACACCCACCAATATTTATTGCACATTCTGTAAATATGTGGGGCATGATGAGAAGGACTGTAGGGATTATGACCTCATGCATGAAAGGTCAAAAGATGCATATATAATTCAAGGAGAATTATAGCAGGAAGGAAATGCTACGTAGTTCAATTCCCCAGGAAGAGGAAAATTCAACCCTTGTGGTGGGTTCAGAGGAAGAGGACGAGGAGGAGGCATGGGTTGAGGCTGAGGTTAGATTATTTTCTATAACTGTACCCAACCAGGTCATTTGGCAAGGGATTGTCAGAACCCTTGTACTACTTACAGCTACTGTAATTCATTTGACCATGTCATTCAAGACTGTCCAGTTCTGTTAGCTAAACTTCAGGAAAGACGAGGTGGAAACAAACAAGTCCAACTGATATAATCTGAAACTTGTGGAGAGGATCCTAGAGTCGTTGTTATTAGTAGGGGAGGCACTATTACAGGATAATATCAGGTGACCCTAGGAAAGACTACAAATGGATCAAGGATCAGAAGAGATGCAAAGAAGACACAATTGTTTGATCCAAGGAAAGAAAGGCATACTTTTGAAGAAGAAAGGAGAGAATTTGTAGGTGAATAGGCTTCTTCATATGAGACACAACCAGAAGTAAGGGAATGTGAAATGCCTTCAACATTTTCTCAGTCTTCCCTAGCTAGACAAGAAAAAGAGGCAAGCAAGCTTATGGATTTCTTATATACTTGTATCAATTTGATTAAAGATGAAAGATTTGTGTAGGAACTACAACACCGGATAAGACAATATGAGATTGGAAGAGTAGATCCTCTGCTAAGTAGAGCTGTGAATCAAGTATCCAGAAAAAGGAGGACAAGCAAGGAACTGCACCTTAGTGCTCAAATTAGAGATTACGACATAGACTATGTGGTCCTCGACTTGGGATCAGAAGTAAATGTTATGACGAAGCAGACTTGGGCACTGATGGGAAAACCTAAATTGATTTACTCTCCTATTAGGCTCAGAATGGCTAATCAACAGGCAGTGAGCTCCTTTGGAAGATTATAGCATGTCCCTGTGGACATCAACGGGGTAAGGAAATTTGCAAACTTTGAAGTGATAGAGATTGTTGATGATAGATGCCCTTATCCTGTGTTGTTGGGTATTGATTGGGACTTCAACAATTTGACTGTTGTTGACCTAAAGAAAAAGAAGAATGACATTTGAAGGTGATGGCCTTAGGGTCATTGCACCTCTTGACCCTGATGAAGGTCACAGATACACATAACCTATAAGATAAGAAGACCACGCATATGAGCTAGAAAACATCTACAAACTGAGAGCTGGACAACATGATTATATTAATCCCACAACAGATGGAAACCTAAGTTGGCAAAGTGAAAGTGGATGCTCATCAGATTCAGAAGAAGCATTGGAAATTTGGCAGAAAAGAATGTTTGAAGTCTCTACACGAAGGTGTGCCAAGTTGACCAAGGTAGTTCGCTGGATTGGCACAAAAGTAAGTCATCTTCCTACATTTGATGGCTTGAATAATTTAGAGACATTTCTAGTTGAATTTGAGAGAATTGTACCAATACAACAGAGGATGTTGGCACTAGATGAAGCCTTGGAAGCAACACCAACTAGATGGTGGGAAGCACACAAGAAGAAAATCACATAATGGGTATAATGTCACACCTTGTTGACAATGCAATTTTTAGACCAAGCTGAAGGATGCGAAGTTCGATACACAAGTCAGAGTTTTCCTAAGGACCATGTGAGAAGTTATGAGGAAGCCTGGAACAACATTCCTAAAGAACAATGGGTACATAAGTTCATCAACACCTTAGATACTATGCCTATCAACTGGTATCTTCAAGAAAAATTGCGCTCAACCACTATAGATTGGTATGGTATGATCCATAAATTTATAGCTACATTCTTATTTGAAATCCATTACCCCGCAGTAGATCATTCTTTACAAATTGTAAGACATAGGGTCTTTGAGGAGGCACATAACCCCCCTTTTGAACAAGAAGAAGATGAATCGACTGCACCTCTTCACCGGTTACAAGGTTGTTATAATATTAATGATGATGAAGATGATGATCCTAGGAATGTGAACATCTCATAAACTGAAGGACAACGAGATATAGAAGGGCCAGGGATTGAATTACCTTTGTTGGGTAGCCTATTAAAATTAAGAAAGTTAATATTGGAACAGAGAAAGCACCTAAGTTGGCAAATATTGGAGACTATTGGGATGATGCTACTATTAGTAAGATTACAGAACTATTGCATGAGTATCAGGACTTGTTTACAACCAAGTTCACAGACTTGAAGGGAATTAAAGGGCCCATGGGAGAAATGAAGAACCCTTTGAAAGAAGATGGAAGGCCTATCGAGAAGAGACCTTACAGACTAAATCCCAAGTACAAGCAGCAAGTTAAGATTGAATTATATATAATGTTGGAAGAAAAAATCATAGAACCAGTGGAAGAATCTGAATGGATCAACCCTATGGTGGTCCAAGATAAGAAGTTAGGAGAAATCAGAATCTATGTATATTTAAGGAAACTAAATGATGCATGTCTACATGATCCATTTCCTACACCTTTTACTGATGAGGTTCTAGATAATGTAGGAGGACAATAAGTCTACTCATTCACGGATGGATTTTCAGGTTATCACCGGATCATAATTGCTAAGGAAGACATACATAAGACCACATTTTCAACATAATGGGGCTCTTTTCAGTACACTGTGATTCCTTTTGGCTTGAAGAATGCACCAGTCATCTTTTCCAGGGTGGTGGTTGAAGCATTTAAGGAATTTTTACATAAGTTTTTGGAGGCATACTTTGATGACTGGACCGTTTTTATCCTACTGAAAGACCACATTGAATGTTTGAGATTAATGTTAGATAAGTGCAGGCAATGTCATATTGCCTTGAAATTGAAGAAGTGTATTTTATTTTCACCTTTTGGGGTGTTGTTAGGACACATTGTGTGTAAGCAGGGGTTGTTGGTATATCCTTCCAAGATTGCTATCATTGTTGATATACCTCCTCCTTCTTCAGTTAGATAGCTACACAATGCATTGGGACACACTAGATACTATAGAAAGTTCATTAAGGGTTACACACAGATAACATCACCCATGGAGAAGCTATTAAAAAAGGATAGTAAGTTTCAATGGACAGAAGAATGCCAGCAGATCTTCGACACACTAAAGTAGAAAATGGTCACTGTGCCTATCTTGGTTTTTCCTGATTGGAGTAAGGAGATCAATGTTCATCATTGCTTCATCCATTGCACTAGGAGCAGTCCTAGCACAACCTGGAGAAGGATATATTGACCACCATTTAGCATTTTCTAGCAGGAATCTCTCTACATCTAAAATGAATTATACTACCACTGAAAGGGAAGGCCTAGCTATGGTATATACGCTGCAGAAGTTTAGACACTACTTGTTGGGAGGAAATTTTAAAGATTTTTACTGATCATTTTTCATTAAAGTACTTATTCAACAAGCCATTGTTGGGGGAAATAATATGCAGATGGCTATTATTATTCCAGGAATATGATTTTGAGATTGTGGTCAACCCAGGGAGAATGAATAAGGGACCTGACCACTTATCGAGGTTTGAACATGGAGAGAAACCTACCAGTTTGGATGATACACTACCAGATGCACAGTTGTTGGACATCAGGAAATTCGATGATCACTTCGCCAAGATAGTCCAGTTCCTGTCCACATGAATGGCACCTCGTGAGTACACAGTTATTCATAAGAAACAATTGGTAGTCCACGCTACAGATTTTCAACTTATAGCTGGACAATGATATAAGATGGGACCAGATGAGATCTTAAGAAGATGTGTTATGGAGTCAGAAATACCCTTGATAATTGCATAAGCACATGAAGGCATCGCAGGAGGACGCTATTCAGGGAAAGAAATAATGTAGAAGGTTCTCAAAGTTGGCCTTTAGTGGCCCAATTTGCATAAGGTTGCTAAGGAATACTATAGAGCCTGTGATGTATGCCAAAGAGTAGGGAAGCCATCAAGAAGGGATGAGATGCCTTTGGCACCTCAGTTAACATTACAAGCATTTGATAAATGGGCTATCAACTTTGTGGGACCAATCAACCCACCAGGAAAGAAAACAGGAGCTTGATATATCATCATCGCTATAGAGTATTTGACCAGATGGGCAGAAGCAAGAGTAGTTAAGGACTGTAGTGCAGCTATAGCTACGTGATTCATCTTTGATGATATCATAACCAGATTTGGATGTTCGAAGGTCCTTATGAGTGATCAAGGCACACACTTCATCAGCAAGACCATTGAAGCCTTGACTCAGGAGTTTGAAATTCACCATAAGAAGAGCACACCATACCACCCACATGCGAATGGTATAGTCGAAGCTTTCAATAAGATATTGGAGACAACGCTGACTAAGATTTGCATTATCAACAAAGATGATTGGGATTTGAGAATTCCAACAGTATTATGGGCTTATCAAACTACTTACAAAAAGTTAACAACGGAGACCCCCTTCAAGTTAGTTTATGGCCAGGAAGAAATAGTACCTATGGAATATTTGGTCCCTAGTTTAAGAATTGCAGCATTTACAGGTATGGATGACACCAACGTTGTTCAATATAGTTTCACGCAGTTGATGGAACTAGAGAAAGACAGCTTCATTACAAGTTTTCATCAACAGGTACAAAAGGAACGAGAAAAGGCTTATCATGACAGACATATCAAGAAGAAAGCATTGAAACAAGGTGATTTGGTACTTGTATATGAAAACAAGTTCATGAAGCATCTAGGAAAGTTTAGGGCATATTGTCTTGGGCCATTTGAGGTTGCCTATGTTACAGAAGGTGGAGCTGTGCAGTTGAAGACCCTTAATGGAGAATGGAAGGATGGATTAGTAAATGGGAGCCAGTTGAAGTTGTATTATGACAACTAGATACCTCACAAATCTCAATAAAATCAAGGGAGAAGGGTCTAGGTACCAGGTGCAGTTGAAATTGGGTACCAGACATAGAAAAGACAATCTGCACATGGTAGGTAGGGACATAGCAAAAAGGATAGGTTGCTCCGCGTAGTATGCAGTCGAAGTGATAAAGAAGGTTCAAACCTTGTAGTGACTCGAGACGAGACACATGTGAGTGTTGGGGGCCTGTTGGCCCTTGGTCATGTATTAAGGAAGAAATCAAAGATTAAAGAAGAAGAAAGACAAAACATGAAGTGCACATAAGGCACAAAAACTGAGGAGGGGTCGAAGTGGTTAAAGAAGCAGAAAAGGAGCGAAGTAAAGGAAAGAAAACCATTGGAAGAGAAGATCTAGGAAGACAAAGAAACAAGGAAGATGGATCGTGGACAAGTCAACAAGCAAAAGAAGACATCAATGGTTTCTCTGGAGCACCTTGCAGAGAAGAAGGAGGAACAGGTCGGCGAAGTCCTGAAAAGGTGGGTTATGTGGACCTAGGTTTTTGGTACCTAGGGTTGTCTAAGAGTCATGAAATGTATAAAAAGAGGTCTAGAAGAGTTGAGAAGGTGTCGGGCCTACGATATGGTTAATCTAATGATGATAATTAGATCCTTTTTGGCCAATATTGTATGTGCATTTTCCTGTTTTGAAGATTTTTGAAGAGTTTTTGTGTTAAATCGCCATGGTTCATACCAGGTATGTATGATTTATGTTTTATGATGGTTTTGAGTATAATTCAACATGTTTTAATGATTTCAGGAAACTAATTTGCATTCTGTGTGTCACAGGGAAAAATCACAGGTCGTTATTGCATCCGACATTCCATTTGGCACTCTGTTCGACACTCTGTCCTTCACTAAAACCATGGGTGATTTGGCGGTTATCATATCGACGAACAACGATGGGCGAATTAGAGACACGGGTTTTATTTTTGCTCATGGCCTCCAACTACTGAGCTTCTAACAACTCAGATTGGGTTGTTATGCCGAGTGTTTATTGGCTTGCCTTGTTTCTAGAAGCCATCGGTGGTTAAGAAGCATTGAATGCGATTTGTTGTTTTTAGAGGAGGTCAACCCTTCTAGTGGTCGACCTCTCAGCCTGTAAATCTATAAATACCACCTCAGTGGTCAGAAAAATAGTTAGGAGAGAAAAAGGATAGTTAAGATATGTTTTTTCCATTTTCAGACATCTTTCTCTAAACCTGTGTAAAACTTTGTTTTTAATTTTAATGTTGTAATCGTGTTGCTTGAGATCGTGATTCATTGTTGAGGAGTAGCCACAACTTGCTGGGGGGGGGCACCACTAGTCTAGGTGAATATTTAGTCAATTAGCTTATGAATTCATACAATGTAATCGTCATTTATTTTATTTCCTGTACATGAGTTTTATTTTGTTTATTTACTGTGTAAATTGTTGTTCATAATTTGATTTCTTTAGTTCAATTTTGCAGGTTATTATGAAGGCTAGTGTTAATATGCAATGACCTTTTAATTAGTAGGAACCAAATTGCAAGTTTGGATACTAACCCTTGTATGTAATTAGATGGTATTTAGATTTTTCATATGCTGAAATACAATTTAAAAATAGAGTTAAAACAAAGTATTTAGTTCATGGTTTCTTTGGCAAATTTTAGTGGATGGATAGTTGTTAGTTTTAGTTTTCATTTCTAGTTTTCTTATCTAATTGCCATTTAGTTTTGATTATTTAGTTGCTATGTAGTTTGCTTATTTATTTTCTTGTCATATGCTGAAATAGAATTAGGAATTAAGTTATGTCTTTATGAGTATTTTCCATTTGCAATTTAAATTGTTAAAATAGGATTAGTTTAATTTATTTCACACAATTTCCTTTCTAGATCTAGGTTGCAATTTTAATTCGAAATTTGATTATTGAGTTTAGTTTTCAGTTATGAATCTTTAAGTAGTATGAATTTGCTTACACTAGCAGAGAATGCAATTGAATTTAATAGAATAGTGTTTCCATATTGTTGATGATTAGTGCATAGATCGAATAATCACATGGATATGTAGGGTAGTTGATGTTGCTTCTATAATGACTAAATTCTCACTAGATTGCTTAATTCATACTTTTCACTTTGGTATCGAAGTCAATATTGAGTTTATCCCTCTTGAGTTATCGTTAATTGTTAAATGCCATCGTGATATTATAAGACACCGAAGACATAACCATCAACACTATATTTGAGTTTTCTTGCTTTTATAGATTATAGAATAGTTTTCTTGCTTCGGTAGATTAAAGAATAGTTTTCTTATCGTAGATTAAAGAGTAGTTGTCGATTACCTTTATTGTCATGATGCTTTGAATTTAGTAGATTAAGATTTCCTTTCGTAAGTTAGAAGTAATTGTGAAGTTTAATTTAAGAATAGAGTTCACTTGCATATTGAGTAATTTTGATTAGTTTACTTGCTGTAGAAGTTATCATAGGTTAGTTAGTTGCTTTCTTGCTTAAGTACTTGTTTTGATAGGGTAGCTGCTTGTCTATTTACTTGCATTAAAAGGGTAGTTTCTTATTGAATTTGAGTAGGTTAATTAAAGTAGTTTGTTGTTGTTATTGCTTGTTAGGTAGATTGAATAAATAGTTTGCTTTTGCTTATTGTCATGATTAAGTTAGTTTTCTTTAGGTAGGATTTTCGTTTGCTTTCTTAGGACTATCCATCGATCCTTTGTTCAAAAGTTACTTAGGGTAAATAGTTTAAGTTTCTTAGTAGGGTTTGATCATTATTAGTCTTTTCTTAAGTAGATTAGCCCTTAGATAGTGCATTTCCTTAGTTAGACTATACTACCTCTAGCCTTTCTTCCTTGGCACATATAGTTCTACAACTCTAAGTTTACTTATGTCGGGTTGACAATTTAATTGAGGGTTTTTAGTGTGGTTTTAGTGCATATAGAATACCCATCATTTTTGGCGTTGTTGCTGGGGAGTTGTCTCAAGGTAGGAATTAGATCATTTCTAAACCTTAGCATTAGTTTTGTGGTGGGGGGAACTTTAAGACGAGAGGTAAGAACCTGCGCATCTCCTATAGTAGGTTCCCCCAAAACCAATGGTAGTTTATTTTTTTCTTTCATGAACAGAACTAGAGACCCAAAAGGTAGATACATTAAATCTAAATCAGACCTTTCAACCAAGGTTCCTTCCGATCTTTTTGGGGGAAGGAACGTTCCACTTATAAAATCCGCAGATCGATACCGAAAAATAGGAGCTAGCTCAACCCAAAGAGATAAAGTAGTCTCTGAAGAGACTAAGACAGGGAGCACCATAGAACATAAAATTTAAGCATCAGTAATAGTGGAACAAGAAGCAAGACCACTCGAGCCTTCTGCAGAACCAAACAATACAACCTTTGTTTTCTTACCACCATCAGGAGATCCTAACTTTGAAGACATAATAGACCTTAAACAGGTGAATACTTTGTTTGGTAGTTCAACCAACATAATTGTCTTTGAAATTGACACAGAAACTTATGCACCAATAACCTCAACCGGCTCGAGTAGAGTCCCAAACACCCAAACAGTAGGAAGACCTTCCCGTCAGAGGGATACCTTGTTCTCTTCAAAGATAAATCCACCTAGGTACTCTCTTTTTGGAAACCAAACCAATATGGATGATCAGGGGGATCACAACAATGTAAGACACGGGGAGGAAGAAGAAACTGGAAACCAAACCGAAACTACCTTCGGGTTTCCAATTTTGGACACCACACCGAATTTCAATATGAAAAATATTCCCCTCTTAGCACTTCCCACCTTTTATGGTAAAAGAAGTGAAGACCCGGATACCTTCCTATTTGAGTTTGACATTTTGTGTAGGAGCTACAACTACTTACAATATTCCCAGAAGCTAAAACTCTTTCCTGCCACCCTCAAGGACTCTGCACTAAGATGGTTCATGGGGTTGGGAGAATCCAGTATTAGGTCTTGGGAAGCCATGAAAGATATCTTTTTTTAAAAATGACCAAGACTACTGCAAGACCAAGGAGTCTCGTAATGATATTTTCAAAATCCAACAGTTAGAAGACGATAATCTCGAGGATTATATGGAACAATTTGGTTATATCTCTTAGAAATCAAAATACCATGACCTTCCAGATGATGCAATTAGGGCTCTCTTCCTTAAGGGACTTTCATAGGAATACCTAGAGATATTTAACCCGATGGCATCAGGTGACATCTCCCATAAACCATTTTCCGAAATCTGCAATATGTGTAAGAATTACTCAAGGAGTAGAGCTAAAACAAGAAAAAATGTTCGAGACCCTTATAACATAAACTTAAAACCAATTAGTTCAGGTGGTATCACGAGAACAAAGATAGGAAACCTTTTAGAGAATTTCAAAACAAAGATCTTAAAAACAATAGGTTCCCAGTTGGACACCCTAAATATTAAAAATAAATAGGAGGAGGAAAATGCAGCAATGAGCATATATTGCCCAAGATGCAGGAGGAATCATTCCTCAAGGGAATTCCCATTAGATAACATTTCAGTTTGTGGCTTCTACACAGAAGACCATTCAATTGAAAAATGTCCATCATTGCCCATTTTTTTAGCCATCTATAGGAGTGGGGATCCTGGGGAATCCTCTTATGCACCTAGGAGACCATGGCAGCCTAGGAACCAACCTACATACTCAGATATACAACCTCAAGTTCCACCCTATTATCAACAACAACAGTGGAACTCACTAGGTTGGTAAAACTGGTCTGCACAGTACCAACATCCTTGGCCTCAAGGATGGAGAGGAGGGCATAACCAAGGGAACCCTCAAGCTCCACCTGTCCCTATGTCCAACCATCCTTATTCTCAGTTTCCACCGAACACTCCGCAGTTTCTACCAGGTTTTGTTCCACCACCACCTCCTATTCCACAACAACAACCTCAACAATATCATAATGCAAGCTCCCCAAGACCAACATTATTACCGGCACAACCAGTGCCCAACCAGAATAACAAGCCAACTCAACCTCTTCATAATGTTGGGTTGCAACCCTCCCCCTGTTCTTGAAACGTTTTCTGAATTTTCGACTGTACATATGTAAATAATTTTGAATTTTGTTAATAAGAAATTCTAGAGATTTCTGTAGGTATTTATTTCACCAGGAGTAGACAGTTTCAAGGAAATATAAAAGAAGGTTTTTTCTTCAAAATATTGATATATTTGAACCTTGTTGTCTGCTAAGCATCAAATGAATAATCACTTGCTGTAGTTAGCCATATTTTTGCAAAGATTTTCATCTTCTCTTTTTCTTAAGGCATTTTAAAAAGCAGTTCATCTTGAAACTCTTCACCACTATATAAGGAAGTGATACCATAACCATCAAGCTTAGAGGTCTCTCGTATAGTTTTCCCAAGAAACCTGAGTAAGTGAGGAAAGTATCTTTATTAACAAGGAGTAACAAGGAGGTATGATTAATGGTTAGTCATGGAAAAATCACAATAAATTACAAAAGAAGAAAGTGAGTTGAGCCTAGATATACCTTTCCATTCTTTCCCAATGGTACCATCCATTACACACTAAAAATATTGATTATATCATATCTTTAGATAGGCCATGTCTGCTTCAGTACCCCTTACATCAAGACAATCACTAAGGAATATAACGGAAAGTCATCCTCTAACACAAATACCATCCCAATTGAAAAAAAGAAAGAAGAGAAAGTTGTTTTTAGAGATGTTCCCCCATCTTCTTGCATAAAGCAATCTTATACTAAAATCTTAAAAGATGGAGGGCTAGTCTCTGAGGGTGTAAGAGGATAATCCGTCGGGATACTGAACAGGTCTATTGGAAGCAAGTACCGACCTGTGGTATGACTAGGTAAACCCTCCAGAGTACTGAACAGGCTTGTTGGCAGCGGGGCATTCTACCTAGCGAGGATGATAATCTGACAAAACTTAAATAAAAATTTAAACTTGTCCTGATGTACGACATTACTTGTAGACAAAGCTGACATGAAGTATGTATGGTTAAGCTAAGGTTAATGAATTCCATAAATTTTCCATTGGGAACTAACTTTGATACTATCTTGAAACTATCTCACCTACCTCTTCTTATCTATATATAGGATCTCTTATCCTATAGGTGGGGCCATCTTCTAAATGTCTCGTCATACTAATCTATGAAATTTATCTCTACACTTAACAAGCTGTAAATCTTCGACTATTGGGAGAACTGACTAGTTTCCTATATTTTTTATTGTGAGGTGTCACAATACTTAGGTGTGGGGGAGAGTTTCATGAGTTGACAAATGATAACATTGCCTAGAAGAAGTAAATCTTTATAAAAATTTATGTGTATTTTTTTCATGATACAAGTTATTACATCAACAATCATTTTATTTTTGAAATGTTAATCCCCTGTGTGCTATAAATTACTGTACATATCCTTAACAAACCACTTTATTGGTTTATTTTTGTTACATGTTGTTCATTGTAGGATTGAAATTACATGTATTATGTGAGTGGATTGAGTAAGCATGGTGGAAAAATCAATAATAATGGAATACTCTGCCTCTGCTCCTAATCACTGTGACTGTCAAAACCATTCCAAGACTACAGGCTATCCATTACAGGAGGTAAAAATGCATGTAGCACAGAGGTACCATATGGAGTGTTGTATGAAGTGTCATATGAGGTGTCGAACGAAGTGCCATATGAATATATACACTAGTCACTGTCAACAATTTCATGTAACCAGGAATCAATGGGATTTAATTGAATTATTCATGGCAATCAAGAATGAATGATGAAAACCTTAGACATTTTCATGATCAAATGTCCAAGTCAAAAGACTTGGAAATTGATCTAACTTCTTATCATTATGATTTCCCCCAAAACATGCCTTCAAATTTGAAATCGATCACACATGAAAACTCATGCGTGCATGTGTGCAACCATTTCCACCCTAGGAGAACTCATAAACAGAATTGGGTTATCCCATTATTCCTCACACTCACCTCTTCTTATTCTGATTCATCTCTACTCATTTGCGTTCGACCTGTTTTAAATGCGCTCAACCTTTGTTCATTTCGTTCCTCTGTTTAATTACGCTCGACCTTTTCTCAATGGTGCCCTTCCTTGGCCCGATTACACCCATCCTCTGTCAAAATTTTCCTGTTTCCATTTCTCCACACCATCACAATTTCCAAATGGAATGAGCCATCTTCCTACACAGACCTTTTTGCCATCCCTGAGTTTTCACAGTGCATGGAAGTATTTTTGCGCGCAGGCTGGGGGCCATTTTTTCCCACTTGGGACACAACGATGGAATTTCAATGCAATTTTACCTCAGTTTTGATGGGAAGAAAATGCATGTGGGGTCTCATAGGAATCCATAACTACAGCCACAAAGCTTCCAAGAGTGGGGGATAAATGGTTTAAAAACCACCAGTTACTACGATCAAGATATAACAGGGTTTTTAAACCAGATTTTCAGAACATCTCTGGAGATAAAGGATACTCCAAGGAGTGGATAAAAGAGGATATAATCAACCCTCTCATAGTCATCACCAGGTTGATCACATGTTAAGGTAGATATTCCACCTTTAAATCCTGTCACTTTCAATTGTTAGCTCACTTTCAGTTCAATAAACCATTGAATTTTCCCTTCTACTTTTTAAATATCTTGGAGAATATGTCCTCTCAAGTGAGGAATAATGTAACCAACCCCCACAATATCCTATTTCAACATGGCCTTATCAAAATCCTTGTTTTAGTTGAATTGGAAAAACAGGGGCAAACTTGGGATGAGTTCATTTACCAATTTTCAAACCCTCACTTGACAATCAAGACTAGAAAAAAGAAATTGGATCTAAGGATTATTTCTCCATCCAAACCCCACACTCTGAAAACTCCAAACCCTCCTACACAAGCTATTTCTTTACCGAAACAAAAATCCAAGAAGCTTTTTGAAACCCCTGCAGCCTCATCAGGCAAAAATACCAAGAATCCTATTGCTAATCTCCAGATGCCTTCAATATCTCTTGATCCTACACCCAAAAAGCTACAAGAACTAATTTAATAAGAATTTCCTACAGTTCCCACAAATAGGAGAGGAGCTAATCGATTTAATAGAGGACCCTTTCGAAAGAGTACCTGAAGTACAAGAGGAAAACCTTATGCAAAACCCATGACTACTTCAGACCCTATCCAAGTGTCCTCCGATCTTGAAAGCCCTCACAAAAGACTCAAGGAAGTGCCTGCAGACGAATTGAAGCCTCAAATAAAGACAAAATATGAACCTACTTCTCCTCATCAACCACCTATTATCCCTACCTCACAGATGCCTACCCCAGATCCTAAGACCGATAGACACTCTACATGTTTCAAGGGATCTAAGCCCTCCTCTGAAATATCTGATCCTTCTCCAGCAATTGAGAAGTTACAACATGAGAAGCTTCTAAAGCTAATCCTTCTCAGCAAGCTTAGTCATGAGGGGCAATTCCATTTTGTTTGAAGTGGGACCTGCAAAATCTTAGGTGTGGGGGTAATGTTGGGCCCGTGATATGGTTAATCTAATGATGATAATTATATCCTTTTTGGCCAATATTGTATGTGCATTTTCCTGTTTTGAAGAGTTTTGAAGTGTTTTTGTGTTAAATCGCCTTGGTTCATACCAGGTATGTATTATTTATGTTTTATGATGGTTTTGAGTATAATTCAGCATGTTTTAATGATTTCAGGAAACTAATTCACGTTCTGTGTGTCATAGGAAAAAATCACAGGTTGTTTTTGCATTCAGAACTTCATCCGGTACTCCATCCAACACTCTGTCTGGTACTCCATCTGGCACTTCGTCCTGAACTAAAACCATGGGCGATTTGGTGGTTATCCTATCGACGTCCAACTATGGGTGAATCAGAGACATGAGTTTTCTTTGTGCTTGTGGCCTCCAACTACTGAGCTTCTAACAACTCAGATTAGGTTGGTATGATGGGTGTTTATTGGCTCACCTTGTTTCTAGAATCCACCGACAGTTAAGACACATTGAATGCGATTTGTTGTTTTTAGAGGATGTTGACCCTTCCAATGGTCGACCTCTCATCTTGTAAATCTATAAATACCACCTCAGTGGTCAGAAAAATTGTTAGGATAGAAAAAGGATAGTTAAGCTCTGTTTTTCCATTTCCAGACATCTTTCTCTAAAACTGTGTGAAACTGCATTTTTAATTTTAATGTTTGTTGGCACAGGGGCAGACCTAGGGTTCAACACTACAACAATGCACAAACAAAACCCTAACTATCGACCCTTTCGGAAACACCTGAGAAGCAGATGAAGTCTCACCCGAGGTAGAGGCAGGGGTGGTTGCAGGACTCAGGTGTCTGCAACCTTAGATGGTACATAGATCTGTGATTACAATACTTAATAGAGCCCTTAGCACAGTCAGTTCATCATTATTTACCCAACATCTACTTCGCAGATAAAATAGAACATCGCAACATTCACCCAGATCTAATATATCGAAGAACTTAGCATAAAGAAATAGATTAGATCTAGCATATTCGAGCACTAAGCAAGTTCACATAGGTTAGATCTATCATCCAGGGTCATCATAAGCACAAAGCATAAACATATCTATATATCTATATAAAATCACTTAGAAAGTAAAGAAAGACATAAACACATCAGAACATCGCACAAAGCATAATAACATAGTATTTACATGGTTCACCCCCACCCTGGGACTACTTCCACCAACTCTTCTTATTTATTAGCTTCAATCAGTCATCTATATGAACAGAGCCAAAAGAACCCTACTTCGCATAGGACAGGAGATCTGCGCACACCTCTCCAGATCCTCCTTCCCCGAGCTAGGTATAGCACAAAGCCTTTCACAGTCTGTTACAACCACTTGCACTTAGCTCTACAAGTTTCTCACAATATGCACAGAGCATCTACAAACCATACTTTCAGTTAGCACGTAGCTTATCGGCCTGTTACTTGTGTCACCTAGCTACTTATTTATACTGTACAAAATAGGCCTAAACATGTGTAAACCCATGGGCCGACATTCCCATACCCGTTACATATTCCCAAATCCCAAAAAGATCCCAAAAAGGGGTCGAGATGCCGCGATCTCTGCTTCGTCTTGCACTCCATCTTTGAAAGGCTGTCGAAGTCTCAAAATAGGTCAAACTTGACCAAGGATCTCCCAAAACTTGGTTAAGGGACAACAGGCCCCCAACACTCACCTGTGACTCATCCCAAGTCACTCTGATCTGGGTAGTTCTGCTTCAAAAGCCTCGAGATGGGCTCGAGCTGCTTCGACTTGTTGATGTTCTATGAACTCCTATTCAACAAACGCTTGGATGAATGCCTCGTTGATATGTCCCTATAGACGTTGTTCAACTGTAGTGACAACCTGCTCGAGCTTTGCTCCTTGGCCTTCTACCTCTGTAAACAATTGGTAAGCCTTTTCTTGTATAGGTTCAAGTTTTTGAGTTACCTCCATAAATCTTCTCTGGATAGTGTGGATCTGCTTCTCTTGGGATTGCTTCATTCTTTCCACAGCTGACAGGGGCTTCAACTGCGCTTATATCTTTTTGGTTTGATACTTCACCTCTTAGAGATGCGACTCCAGTGCCTTCAGTTCTGGATTTTTCGTGAGTTTGTCGTAGGTCTAGGCACTATGATCGGTAATTTTCTTGCATTCCATAGCAAGGGATTTTATTCACTCAACTGTGCTTCAAGAAGTTGCTTCTCTTTGATCCCTTACATCCTGTGGGGTCTCGGGCACTCCACGGAGCTCTAAGTCTGCTATGCGTTGCTATAACTGTTCTGCGAGTTGTTCTACTTGCTGTGGGACTCAGTCCTCTGTCTTTATTTCTATAACTGTCACAGAGCGAAGTGCTCTGCTGACCGCTTCTTTCACTTCAAGTTTCTTCGCGAGCAATTGTTATTTTCCTTGCTGTAGCTGTGATTTTTCTTCATCAAACCTCACTTGGAGAGCAAGCTTTTCCTATTCTGTAGCACTGCATTGCTCTATGAGTACTCCTTGTACTTGCGTCAAAGCCCAGGTGGCTTGTTCGGTTTCTTCCTGTACTCTACGAAGGTGAGGTTCGACTATATCGGCTAGGCGGTGGAGTTGGGTTGGCTCATCTCCCAACTCTGGTTCTCTCGGCACAATGGAGACTATGCGGCTGGGCTGTAGGGCCTGCTCTACCCCTCGGAGTTTAGTCTCAATTCGACCATACATCTCCTCTTGATTTGCTTCTTGTTTCTCTGCTATTTCCAGTGAAGCATCTTGCAGGGCTTCTATGAGGAAGTCGAAGTCATCGAAGGTGACAAGAGTCTGCATCTTGGTCATGGTGGCCTTTGATTTCTTCCGGGAGGAAGGTTTTGAAGGAGAACCTTTCCTCTTCTTCAGGGGATCAACCTCGTCTCCTTGCTTTTGTTCAACTTCTTTTTCATTCAACTCCTCTCCATCACCTCCTTGCTCTGGTGATGTAGAAGAAGTCTTCACGAATGCGCTATCTATCTCTTGGACTTCTTCGGTCTTCTTTGTTTTGCTAGGTCCGGGTGTATCCTGCGTAGTTTTTGGGCTGTCGATGTCAGATATCTCCGTAGGGTCTGCTGGAATAAGGAGATCCACTAACCGGTCCTTAGTGATCTCCTCCAAGTCCTTCTCCATCATCTTATAGTAGGATTGAAGTTGTTGCTTGTGTTCATCCACAAGCATTGTGATGTAAATAAAATGTCGATCTGCATTGAAATTAATCAAAGGACAAAACCGATGTAGAGTGTTCAGAGTCATGCGAGGCCCGAATTGGATGGCTATCTTTAGTTGATTATAGTAGGTATAAAAAACAACATTTGAATGTGACTGTTTATTCATGTCACTTGAATACCAAAGGGTAACGAACTTCATGGCTAGTGGTTCAAAAGGCTCGATGTCTAGGAAGGTCGCACCTTACGACATCTCTCAGGCAATAAAATATATAAGGATCAAGAGACAAATAAAATGAAATTCATATCCTTGATCCTATGCTTCTATGCAGTCGAGTTCCAACTGGTTTACCAGGTACTTCGCCCAGTTCATCTGAAGTCCTTCTGTGCACTTCCCTGCGAGGTCGACTACAAAACCGGTGACTTGGGTAGGTTGGTTCTTTCTTACTAACTTCCCTGTAATCAAATGACAAGGGAGGCACAATGCGCCACTCTGGATAGAATCTACCTTGTAGCCTCACGTTCCCTTCTCAACATCGTCGTAAGTTTCCTTTATCTTCTGTGCTAGAGCACGATCCATGGATTTTCCAGGGTAAAACTCTTGTGGATCAGGTCCTTGCATACTCAAGCCTATGATCCAATTGATCAACGTCGGATCATTTTTTATATGATGGTTTAGCCACAAATAACTGCCATGCTAACAAGACAACAACAACTTGACGCATGCATTCACCTCCTGGTGTCTTCCGAAGTGGGGAATCTTCATGAAGTTCAATAGGGTGGACTGCATGAGGTTCATCGTCCATGGCTGGGGGATTATATTTGAATTCTTCCCCTTAGTTATGGTCAAGTACTTATGTGGGGCGAGCATGTTATATTCTTTGCGATCTCCAAGGTTGAAGTCGCTGAACTTCAATGCTGCAATCTTATCTTGGTCTGCTCGAACTGCACGTATCCCCTTCGAGAGGTACATCGTAACCAAGGTGTACTCAAAATATATAGGTACGCTGTCTCGATTTACTGCGCCACTCATAAGTGGAATATAGGTGGGTAATATAGTCGGGATCAATTTGTCATTCGTGAGATCGTCCCTGTGCTTGGTTTTCTTTTCAGCTAATGTCTGGGATAGTCTTGCTCCACGAGTAGTCGACAGAGATGCTTGTAGTTCTCTCGTCGATGATTCTTGTACACCTGTATATATTAACATGACTCTTTCAGTCATAAGGTCGATCAAAAATTCTTCAACAACTTTCTTTGTAGTGATCAACTCATCCGACATACACACTCGGGGTTGGAAATCTTCGGGTTCGAAGGTTAACTTAGACACTACAATAGGATAGAGGGAAATAGCATAATGACCACTATGTAAAATCAACAAGTCTGCGAGCTCAAATTCACGGTTAGCAAATGTGTTCTCGGTGCATGGCGCGACGGGATAAATAGGTAACTCGGAAACGGGTCGCTTGCAATGGGCGAGAAGCCTTCATTAAATCTATTATGTCCATTATGGCGTGGTCCCAATGATCAGATGGCGAGATGTCTGTCCATAAATGTATTTCTATCCATTTAGAGCATAATTCTAATGGTTATAATGTCCCCAATGACTATATTTCCTCACCATGGTGAAGTGCCATGTGTCGTTGTTCTGATATCCCGACGAAGCTCCAATTTTGCAAGTTTTTCTTCTGCGAGGTTCCCTCGGGAACCTTTTGCAACTTGTCAATCTTAGCTCTTCTTACTTAGCTTTCTAGCCTTCTTTCCAGTGAGCTTCATCTCGATATTCCTTTTCCCATTCTGATTCTTATCTTCTTTTGACATGGTGACTTCACCCTGTTGAGATTCTTTCAAGGGTAATATTCTTTCTTTATCTGGGATATATATTTCAGTCTTCTGTGGGTCCTCTAGTGTTCTTGCAACTTTGACATCTATGTCGTTGTTAAATGGATACGACCTGTTCTTCTATTCTTCAATCAAGTGTGCGATCCTTCTAGTCATGGATTATTTTAACTCTTGTTGCTTCTACTCTAAGACGTCTTCTTCTTCCTTCCTTTTGGCTTGATCTCTTTCAATTCAAGGTTTTCCTAGTAACATAGTAAATGGTGCACTGTCCTCAATAAATTTAATAATCTCAAAATCTTCTTCTATCGAAGCTCTATTGGCAGCCATATGTAGCTTGGTAAGTCTTCCACATAGGGTTATCAATTTTCCTCTGAATAATCCCATTCCTCCTAGTGAAGGAATCATGGCAAGCTTTCCTAAAAGTTCCCAAGTTCTCTCTTTCATAATATTCACCCGTGTTTCCTCATCTGGAACACAGTCAACGTCGAAGTATCCTATTCTTGCTTCAATGCATTCTTTTTCTTTGGAGATCTCTGATAATCTGACATGTCGGTGGTCATTCAGGGTTTGTTTCATATGTAGCAATAATTTTTCTGATTCTTTTTGGGGTTCTGCCATAATCTTAGTTTCTGGATCTACCCTAGGGTTTTTTTGTCTCATGTTCATTTCTTCAATCTTAGCAATCATTCTAGAACAATCCAATACTTCATGGTCCATAGCTTTTCAAAAGAGACAATTGGGTCTTCTCCCAGGGCATTCCTTAGCGAGATGTCTCGGTTTTCTGCAACTGTAACAGAGGGTTAATCCTCTCTTTCTTTTAAATGATCCCCAGCCTTTCTTGTACTGTGCGCTAGGATTATGGTAGCTAACCTGCAAACATTTATTTCTAGGATCCTGCATCCACTTGTTAGTCCAAATATTCTTTCTATGCATAGGTATAACATATCTTTCACTATTCTTATTAGATCTACTCATATCAAATCTTCTTTCATCTATTAATACCCTAGTTTTCAAGCTATGATAGAATCTATCAAACATACCTAGATCCATACTGTTGAAACAAAAATTTCCACTTATCTTACTTCTACAGAGCACAAATCTTTTGGATCTATATTTTTTCAATATTCTTACCTTTATCAGAGCACAAAGCTTTTAGATCTTACCTCTTTTAATAAAAAAATCTCACTTTTACCTTTCTTAGAGCACAAAGCTTTAAGATCTTACCTCTTTTCTTCAGATCAAACTTATTTTCCTTAGCACAAAGCTTGTCAAACTAAGTAGAGTACTGTGCACCAGAGAAATAGATCTACATATAGAGCTTTCACAATTTCAGGTTGGATCTTTGCACAAAGCTTCTTCTTTCTCAGTTCCCAAAAATCACAGTTTCAGGTCTCGGCAATGGAACCATTTGTTGGAACAGGGGTAGAACCAGGGTTCAACGCTACAACAACGCACCAAAAAAACCCTAACTAATGGCCCTTTTGGAAACACCTGTGAAGCAGATGAAGTCTCACCTGAGGTAGAGGTAGGGGTAGTTGCTGGAGTTAGGTGTCTGCAACCTTAGCTGGGACACAGATCTGTGATTATAATACTTAATAGAACACTTAGCACCATCAGTTCATCATTATTTACCCTATATCTACTTCGTAGATAAAACAAAACATCGTATCATTCACCTAGATCTAATATATCTAAGAACTTAGCATAAAGAAATAGATTATATCTAGCAGATTCGAGAACTAAGGAAGTTCACATAGGTCAGATCTAGCATCCAGGGTCATCATAAGCACAAAGCATAAACATATCTATCTATTTATATCAAATCAATTAGCAAGTAAAGAAAGACATAAACACATCAGAACATCACACATAGCAGAATAACACATTATTTATGTGGTTCACCCCACCCTGGGGCTACGTCCACCAACTCTTCTTCTTTATTAGCTTCAATCAGTCATCTATATGAACAGAGCCACAAAAACCCTACTCCGCATAGGACAGGAGATCTGTGCGCACCTTGCCAGATCCTCCTTCCCTGAGATAGGTCTAGCACAAAGCCTTTCACAGCCTGTTACAACCACTTTCACTTAGCTCTACAAGTTTCTCACAATATGCACAGAGAATCTACAAACCATACTTGCACTTAACACTTAGCTTATTGGCCTGATACTTATGTCACCTAGCTACTTATTTATACTTTACAAAATAGGCCTAAACATGGGTAAACCCATGGGCCAACATTCCCATACCCGTTACATATTCCCAAATCCAAAAAAGGTCTAAAAAAGGGGCCGAGATCCTGCAATCTCTGCTTCGTCTTGCGCTCCGTCTTCAACAGGTTGTTGAAGTCCCAAAACAGGTCAAACTTGACCAAGGATCTCCCAAAACTTGGTCAAGGGCCAACAATGTTGGAAATCATGTTAATTGAGATTGTGATTCATTGTTGAGGAGTAGCCACGACCTGCTGGGGGGCCCACCAATGTTTTGGGTGAATATTTAGTCAATTAGCTTATGAATTCATACAGTGTAATCGTCGTTTCTTTTATTTCCTGTACATGAGTTTTATTGTGTTTATTTACTGTGTAAATTGTTGTTCATAATTTAATTGCTTTAGTTAAGTTTTGTAGGTTATTATGAAGGCTAGTGTTAATATGCAATGACATTTTAATTAGTAGGAACCAACTTTCAAGTTTGGATACTAACCCCTGTATGTAATTAGATGGTATTAGATTTTTCATATGCTGAAATAGTGTTGATTAAGGTTGGTTGTCATTGATGTCAACCCTTGAAGAAATCCCTGCAACACAAAGGTTTGGGTAATGGACCCAAGATTGTTTGATGTAAAGATGATTCATTATTGTCTTGTCATGGTTGATAAGAAGTAAAGATGGATGAACTCCAAAGTGGTCCCCTTATGGTGAAAGCCCTCACGGGAAGACGATTTGCGGAGTAAGAGAACCCATGCTTAATTGTGGAATAATGAGAAGAAGGACAATGAATTTTTTAGGTAAACTATCCTAGATGGATATTTCTTGTCATTCCATTTCCGGTGGTATGTGGAACGTCACATAACTCCTCACGGTTAGAGAGTTATGGCCATGAGAAGTTGGAGACCCCGAGTTTGGGTAATGGACCCAAGCTTGTTTGATGGATAACAATATGAGTTATGATATATTTTCAGATAATACTATTCTATATGGATAGTACATGTCATTCCATTTATGGTGGTATGTGTAACGTCACATAACTTCTCACGGTTTGAGAGTTATGGCCTTACGAAGTTGGAGGACCCTCATATGTCATCTAGAAGCCCCAAAAGGTCAA
The DNA here is from genome assembly GCA_000966675.3 of Picea glauca. Classification (NCBI taxonomy): domain Eukaryota; kingdom Viridiplantae; phylum Streptophyta; class Pinopsida; order Pinales; family Pinaceae; genus Picea; species Picea glauca. Next base: position 920,564 of record JZKD02S1925154.1, on the reverse strand, counting down.
AGTAGTCAAAGTGGT
>JZKD02S1925154.1:906535-919404 GCA_000966675.3 Picea glauca | reverse complement strand
GAAGTTGGTGCTTCCAATGAATGTAATTCTTCAAGACATATAAGAAAAAACATTCTGTGGTTTTCTCCCGCTTTGGGTTTCCATGTAAAACACTGGTGTACTGTGTATGTGTATGGTTGTTCATTTGTTCATTGTTTATTTAAACTACAGTTATTGGATGATAATGTTACATTGATATAACACTTGGATTATATGGTTAAAAATGATTAAATTTCTGTATTAATGATTCACCCCCCCTCTCAGTAATCCAACAAATAGAGTTTAAAAACAAAGTTAAAACATAGTATTTAGTTCATGGTTTCTTTGGCAAGTTTCGGTGGATGGATAGTTGTTAGTTTTAGTTTTCATTTCTAGTTTGCTTATCTAATTGCTATTTAGTTTTTCTTATTTAGTTGTTATGTAGTTTGCTTATTTATTTTCTTGTCATATGCTGAAATAGAATTATGATTTAAGTTATGTCCTTATGAGTATTTTCCATTTGCAATTTCAATTGTTAAAATAAGATTAGTTTAACTTATTTCATGCAATTTCCTTTCTAGATCTAGGTTGCAATTTTAATTCAAAGTTTGATTATTGAGTTGAGTTTTTAGTTATGAATCTTTAAGTAGTATGGATTTGCTTACACTGACATAGAATGCAATTGAATTTAATAGAATAATGTTTCCATATTGTTGATGATTAGTGCATAGATCGAATAATCACATAGATATGCAGGGTAGTTGATGTTGCTTCTATAATGGCTAAATTCTCACTAGATTACTTAATTCATACTTATCACTTTGCTATCAAAGTCAATATTGAGTTTATCCCTCTTGAGTTATCGATAATTGTTAAATGCCATCGTGATATTATAAGACACTAGAGACATAACCATTAACACTATATTTGAGTTTTCTTGATTTTATAGATTAGAGAATGGTTTTCTTTCTTCGGTAGATTAAATAATAGTTTTCTTATCATAGATTAAAGAGTAGTTGTTGATTACCTTTATGGTCATGATGCTTTGAATTTAGTAGATTAAGATTTCCTTTCGTAACTTAGAAGTAATTGTGAAGTTTGATTTAATAATAGAGTTCACTTGCTTATTAATTTGATTAGTTGCTTATTGAGTAATTTTGATTAGTTTACTTGTTGTAGAAGTTATCATAGGTTAGTTAGTTGTTTGCTTGCTTAAGTACGTGCTTCTATAGGGTAGTTGCTTGTCTATTTACTTGTTTTAATAGGATAGTTTCTTATTGAATTTGAGTAGGTTAATTAAAGTAGTTTGTTGTTGTTATTTCTTATTAGGTGGATTGAATAAATAGTTTGCTTTTGCTTATTGTCATGATTAAGCTAGTTTGCTTTAAGTAAGATTTTTGTTTCCTTTCTTAGGACTATCCATCGATCCTTTGTTCAAAAGTTACTTAGGGTAAATAGTTTAAGTTTCTTAGTAGGGTTTGATCATTAATAGTCTTTGCTTAAGTAGATTATCCCTTAGATAGCCCATTTCCTTAGTTAGAATATACTACCTCTAGCCTTTCTGCCTTGGCACATATAGTGCTACAACTCTAAGTTTACTTACCCCATGTTGACAATTTAATTGAGGGTTTTTAGTGTGTTTTTAGTGCATATAGAATACCCATTAGAGGGGTTCGTGATTGTTTGTCATTGTTGTTGTGGTAATAGAAATATTGAGAGATATAAGTGTTTGTATTTAGTATCTTCAGCTGGGTGCAAAGATCAAAACTGCAGCCAGGTGCGCAGGGAGGGGAAGTAGACAGGAAGAGAGAGAAGAATCTGTAACTAAGTGCACATATAGAACTGTATGTTTTCATCTATTATATCAATAAACATAGTTCTGTGGATGTAGCCCTAGGGAGAGGGTGAACCACACAAATCTTGTTTTTCTTTGTGTGGTTGACACTATTTTACGTGCTATCTGTTATATTGTTATTGCATTGTTGTTTCCCTATTAAAGGTAGGATATATAAGCTAACTTGCGAAGATAAGTGTAAGACGGTTAAATAATCTCTAGGTTACATTGCATGGTTGTTCTAGAATCATTTTTCATTTCCTCTGGTTGTAGATAGATGTGTCCTACAATCCCCTATTTCTACTTCAGGTGAGACTTCATCTGCTTCGTAGGTGTTGCTGAAAGGGCCAATAGTTAGGGTTTGTTGATGCGTTGTTAAAGTTGAACCCTGAGTCTGCCCCTGTTCCAACAGGTAGCCAAGACAATTGAAGTTGCTGGAGTTGATGTCAGGGATGCTTCCTTTGGACGACAAACTCGAAGCCAAAATCAACGTGCCATCATTTCCTTGATGAATCATGTACTTGAAACTTCTGATCATGTTTCCTACTCATATTTTGAAGGCTGACCTGAAAGGGAATAGGCAATGCATACATAAATTGATTCTTTATCGAAGAATCACACTTGAGACTTAGTTCCCCGATCGCAAGGAAAGAATATTTTGAAGTGTTAATGGGTCTATCAAACCAAATTGACCTCTGAAAGTCTTTTTGAGAGACATGAATCACACCTAGTTGTGAAGGTATTCTCTCAACAAGAAGGAGTCAACTACATTGATACATGTTCCCATGTTGCAAAGATGAACTCTGTTCGACTGATTCTTTCCCATACTGATGGTTTTGAACGGAAAATACATCAAATGAATGTGAATAACACCTTTCTTCATGGAGACCAATCTGAAGAATTTTTTATGGAATAACCACATAGTTTTGTGACAGATTCTAACCTAGTTTTTCGACTCAAGAAGTATCTTTATGGTTTGAAGCAAGCTCCCCAATATTGGTATGCTGATATCGACGATTTCTTTCTTCGACTTGGTTTCAAATGTTGTGAATATGATCACAACTTGTATGTACTCCATACCAATGGAGATACCTTGATTATTGATGTATATGTACATGAATTATTCATTATTGGCAATAATATTGGTCTCATCCTTAGATCAAAGAAACAACTTGCTTAGTCCTTTGACATGATAGGTCTTGGTACTCTGCGTTATTTTTTGGGTCTTCAAGCATTACCACTATGTGATAGATTTTTCATTTCTTGGTCGAAATATGTGATGGATCTATTGACTTGTTTTAAAATGGATGATTGCAAGCCTTGTGCTACTCTTTTCAACCTAGAATAAAACTTACCCAAACGTGTCAAACACCCCCAGTCGTTGCTACACTTTAGAGACAAATGGTTGAAAGTATTATTTATCTTACTCATAGTCAACCTAACATTTCCTTTGCTATTAGTGTGGTTTCTCAGTTTATGCAGGACCCTAAAGAAATCCACTAGAAAGAAGTCAAATGAATTTTCTGCTATCTCAAGGGTACAACTCATTTTGGTATCAAGAATTGTCAAAGTTCATATTCATTGGTTGACTTCACTGACTCCGAATGGGTTGGAGACAATGATGATCATAATTCCAATTCTAGATATGTGTTTCTCTATAGCACTGGACAGTTGGTGTGGTCATGCAAAAAACATAAGGTAGTCTCTTTGTCAACTACGAAACTAGAATATCGTGGCATCATTCAGGAAGGAATTGAAGTAGTATGGATCCACCAACTTCTGGGTGAACTTGGCCTTCCTATTTAGACTTCAATTACAATATATTGTGATAACTAGAGTTCTATACATGTTGCTGACAATTATGTTTCCCATAGTAATATGAAGCATGTTGATCTCCATGCTCACTATTTGAGATAGTTGGTTCATGAGAATGTTGTCTCTCTTGAGAATTTCAGATTAAATGATCAGGTTGTTGATATTTTCACCAAACATGTTAAGCCCTAATTTGTGGCACATTACCCATTAATTGGGGCATATTAAATTAGTATTGTTATTTTATTTATGTCGGCTTGGGTCCATTAGTTGTAATTTTACCTCCTAGTCTCCTATATATACCAAGGAGACCTTTTCATTTGGAATCATCTTGTAATTGTGAATTCAAATGATCTATAAGGAGGTTTCCCCATCGAAGAGGCTTATTATCTGAATTTCTCTCTTTTTCAAGGTGTTGAGTACTTATTCTGAGGTTTTATGCTATTTTGATATTTGGTTCTTAACATTTGGTTTTAGAGCTAGATAATCCTCGGGACTAGCTTCTTCAAAACAAGTCTTCTTGGAAGTTTCGCTACAATTTTTTTTTTTTTTTCTGGAAGGTTTTAGAATCCGTAATTTCTATGGTGTAGAGGAGACATATAGAGATAAATTGGGTCCACATTTAATATCTTGGTTCGTTAAATTTTTGGAGATACATTATGTTCTAGTTAAGGTTTTTGACTAGTCCTGAAACTAGTATGAAACAAGTCTTCTTGTAATTTTCGCTCCCAATTTTTTTTGGATTGGTTTCTATTTCTAAAATTTTTCCAATATGGAGGAATAGTGAATTATATTGTGTACAAATTTCATCCCTTGATTCATTGTACTCTGAAATTTATTCCCTGAGGAAATTAGGGTTTTTGGTTGGTCCAGATTCAGTCTAAAACAAGTGTTCTTGGGAAAACTATTATATCTGAAGCTACATAACTCCAAATTTAGTTAGACCTATTCCATTGGTTAGGGTACGGACCAAAGTTATACTTTTATTTATTTAAATTTCTTAAGTGAAGACAGTGACACGTAGCAGTACGCACAAGTTCTCTCTCCTGAAAGGTGAAACAATCAACACATCTTTGGAAAGTTATCATAAAATTCTATTGGAGAATCCAATCTTGGTATAACTTGTGTGTTTGGAAATAAGACACATCAAGATACCCTAGGTAGAAATTTTAGACTCAGAAGGGTCGAAATTGCAGAGCTACAACAAAAGAAAGGTCAACTAGCAGAACAATCTCCAAATCAAGGTTCTAAAAGGTGCATTTGTATTTTGGAAATTTGCATATCTTTTGACTAGAATATCCAATTGGGATGATTCAAAAAGTGGGATAAAAGGAGTATCACATAAATTTGGGGGAATCTTAGTGTTTTTTAGGTTCAGATGTATTTCAACCTCTTAAATGTAGGATTTGTCGTTACTTGTCAGTGCTACAACCCGGGGACTCTATGGTTCTTCCACATACCTAGAGTATATTGGAAGGCCCCTTTTGAATGGTTGCATATTAGACAACACTACTAAATATTTGAGCTCCCACGTACCTAGAATATATCAGGAGACCTCCTAGAATATTGAGACCAACCGAGCAAACCATTTGGTCGTCTTGTTTCTATAGTACACCGAGAAAAAAACTCGGGGAGATCACTCTCTAGTACCTAGGTAGTCGAATAGTACGACTAAGGGCATGGTAAATCCTCCTTAGTTAGTGCCCTGCAATATTGGGTCGAGTACTATTGTTGGACCCCTCATGTATATCAGAGAGCTATAACACCTGACACTCCCTTGTTTGTGAGGACCTATGCCTAAGCTAATTAGGAATTCCTACCTTGCAGTGATACTTGGCCAACATGCCACCAAAAAAGAGAACTTCTACACCAAATAATCCCTTAGATATTCCTACTTGGACTCTTGATGAAGGTGAAGAAATGCACAAGGACATAAATGATTTACAAAAAAAGGTAGTAACAAAATATGAACTTCAAAGGATGATGGATTCAACTGAAGCTAAGTTGGAAGCGATGGTGGATACTAAGATGGATGGATTAAAAGAGGAGATCATGGAAGGGTTGGAAAAGTTGCTAATAGAGAGGCCACCTGAAAGTGACAATGTATCCCATAAAATTCATGATGAGGACACAAGGAATATGAATCAAGACTAGAGAAACTCCATCTTTGGGTTGAAGACCAACCACTTTTCTAAGATCGATATGAGAAAGTTTGATGGAAAGGATCCAATCACATGGATACTTGAGATGGAAAATTTCTTTGATCTACATGATGTGCCTCAAACACAAAAGGTATGAATTTCATCCTTATATTTAGAACGTAATCAATTTGTGTGGTATCGATGACTTTGTTCTTGCAAATCACTTGTCACTTGGAAAATTTTCACGGAATAAATGATAACACACTATGAGGATACAAGGAGCAATACCTTCTTCAACCAATTGATAAATCTCAAGAAAAAGGGTTCAGTTGCGGAGCACATTGAGAACTTCCAAAGATTGAATATAAAGGTAACAAATATTACAGTTGAGCACCTGATTGATGCCTTCATAGGAACTTTAAAGGATAACATTCAACATGAGGTTCGCCTTTGGGAACACCAAATCATTGGAGAATGCGTTCAGGGTGGAGAGAAATGTTGAAATTAAAAATATGGCTATGGCTACTCGAAGGACCACCCCTAACATCTATTAAGAGAATAATGTTTCTTCTTCTAAACCACCTCAACCTACAAGGTTAACACCTCAACAATTGGAGAAAAGAAAAGAAAAAGGTTTATGATTTAATTGTGACAGCAAGTACTGTTAGGGACATAAGTGCGGTGAGAAGAAATTATTCTACATAGATTGTGAAGAGGAAGGAGAAAAAAAACAAGAATAAGAACCATCTAAAGATGAATATGTAGAAGAGATTTCTTATAAAGAGATGACTCCCACCATATCCTGTCATGCATTGGTTAGAATTAGCACTCCTCCCCTCAAGATCGAAGGATATATCAAAAATAAAAGGGTAATAGTGATAATTGATTCTGGTAGTACTCATAATTTCGTTCACTACAAATTAGCCAAAGCTCTCAATTGATTTATATATTCAGCGCCAAAGTTTCAAGTAATGATTGAAAATGGAGGAACTATCAACTGCTCATGAAAATTCCATAAGATCAATCTTACTATGGGGGAATATGTAATGAATAGTCCAATGATTGATATACCCATGGGTGGTGTTGATGGCGTACTAGGGGTCTAATGGTTACAATCATTGGGAACTATGCCTTTTAATTTTCATGAAATTTTCATTGGTAGGAAAGGAATTGGAGTGAAAGTGTATCACAGGGAAACTCAATAAGGTGGTAAGCTCTAGTGGCATGACAAAATTATTGAAAAAGGGGCATCCGGGTGTAATTGTATAACTATGCTCACTATATGTTCAAACATATAAGCCATCTATTCCCCTATATATCCAAGGGATTATTGATAAGCATTCCAAAGTATTTGAAGATATTCCCATAGGTATTCCACCCACTCGCGATCATGATCATGTTGTTCACTTAATTCCTGGGAGTGCTCCTCCTAACATCAGGCCTTATAGATACCCTTATGCCTAGAAGAGTGAAATTGAGTGTATGGTTGAACAAATGTTAGAGGATGGCATTATTATACCTAGCCAAATTTTTTAGTTTGCACCAGAGGTAATGGTTCTCAAGAAAGAGGGCTCATGGCATATGTGTCTAGATTATAGAGAGCTCAGCAAGATCAACATTAAAGATAAGTTCCACATTCCTGTCATTGATGAATTGTTAGATGAAATACATTGATCAATCTACTTCACAAAGTTTGATCTTCGTTCAGGGTATCATCAGATTAGAATGAAGGAAGAAGATATCCCAAAAACAACATTGAGAACTCATGAAAGCCATTATGAATTTTTGGTCATGCCTTTTGGCCTTACAAATGCACCTTCCACATTCCAAGGTTTGATGAATTCCATTTTCAATCCCTTCCTTCAAAAATTTGTGTTAGTATTTTTTGATGATATACCAATCTATATCAATTCTTGGGAAGATCATGTTTGACATGTTGACAGGGCGCTAAAACTACTAAAGGATCAACAACTATATGCCAAACCATCCAAATGTTTATTTGGGGTGAAGGAGGTAGATTATTTGGGTCATATTGTATCTCATGAAGGTGTCAAGGTAGACCCTAACAAGATTAAATCCATGATGGACTAGCCTATTCACAAAACATTGAATAATCTTAGAGGATTTTTGGGTTTGACAGGTTACTACCACAAGTTTGTTCGTAACTATGGAATAATAATAGCACCTTTAACTGCATTAACTAAGAAGGATGCATTTTCATGGAATCCAGAGGCAACTCAAGATTTTGAAAAACTTAAAGAGGAAATGTGAAAATCTCTTGTCTTGACCACACCAGACTTCACAAAAACCTTTATTGTGGAATGTGATGCCTTGGGAAATGGCATTGGTGCTCTTCTAATGCAATAAGGAAGGCCCCTTGCTTTCGAAAGTCATCCACTCAAAGGACAAGACTTACACAAACCCATTTATGAGAAGGAAATGATAGAAATACTACATGTATTGAATCAATGGCACCCTTACCTAATAGGTAGGCACTTCAAGGTCAAAACAAATCATGATAGTCTTAAATATTTATTGGAACACAGACTATTTTCAGAAGAGGAACAAAAATGGGTGACCAAGATGTTGGGTTATGACTTTGAAATCATCTACAAAAAGGGGAAGAAAAATGCTGTCGTAGATGCACTCTCAAGAAATGATGAATATGTCGAGTCATTTCTCTATGCTATCTCTATCATCCAACCTAATTGGATAATAGAGGCAAGGGATGAATGGAAGAATGACGAAGAAGTGTAGACTCTCATTCAAAGGTTGCAGTAGGATTCCAGTGCATCCGATACATTTACATGGAAAAATAATTCACTATGGTACAAATATCGCTTATATTTATGTAAGAACTCCCAACTCAAACAAAAGGTACTTTTTGAATTGCACAGCTCTCTGGTAGGAGGGCACTCAATATTTTTGAAAACCTATCAGAGGGTCAAGAGGAATTGTTTTTGGGATGGGCTTAAAACTGATGTTCAAAGGTTTGTGATAGAATTTTTGGTTTGCCAACAAAATAAGGTGGAAACTGTTAAGACCCCATGTCTTTTACAACCATTATCCATTCCAAGTGAACATTGGGAGGATGTTTCCATGGATTTCATCACAAGGTTACCAAATTATGAAGGAAAGTGTCATCATGGTGATTGTTGATAGACTTACCAAGTACGAACACTTTTGGGCACTCTCTCATCCTTTCAAAGCCAGTACAGTTGCTACCACATTCATGGAGATAGTTCAAAAGCCACATGGAAGCCCAAAGATTATTGTAAGTGACATAGATCCCATCTTCACTGGACATTTTTGGACATAATTATTTTCTTGTTTGGGTACTCAATTGGCTCATAGCTCATTTTATCATCCTCAATATGATGGACAAACTGAGATAGTGAACACATGTATGGAAGGATACCTTCTTTTCTTTTTCTCTGATAAACAAACACAATGGTTCAAGTAGCTACCCTTGTCATAATGGTGGTATAACACTTTCTTTCATACTACAACAAAAATGACATCATTTATGGTGCTTTATGGATATCACCCACCATCCATCACTTCTTCTCTAAAACAAAAATCTAAGGTTCAAGCAGTGAAATATCACATCGAGCATCAACAACAAGTTCTCAAACTCTTGAAGGACAACCTGACCATGGCACAAAATTGCATGAAACAACAAGCATATCACCATTGTAGTGAAAGAAGTTTTGAAGTAGGGGATTGGGTATTTTTAGAACTACAACCATACAAATAGATGTCCCTCAAGCAAGATAAGAAGGATAATAAATTATCACCGAAGTACTATGGCCCTTATAAGGTGTTGCAAAAGATTGGTACTATGGCATACAAATTGGAGCTTCCTACATCTTCACGAGTACACCATGTTTTCCATGTTTCATTCTTAAATAAGGTTATAGGTGACAAGATCCCACTTCAAACTATACTGCCAAAACTTAACAATAAAGGAAAATTCATATTGGAGCCTGAAGCTATCACTGACACAAGAATTCACCAACTGAGGAATAGATCAATTTCAGAGTATCTCAATAAGTGGAAGAAACTACCTACTGAATATTCCACGTGGGAAGATGAGTATTTTATACAAAAGCATTCAGAACTACTCAAGTGTTAAGGACAACCCTTGTTTGAAGGGGAGGGGCATGTTAATCCCTAATCCATGGCACATTACCCCTTAATTGGGAAATATTACATTAATATTGTTATTTTATTTATGTCGGCTTGGGTCCATTAGTTGTAATTGTATCTCCTAGTCTCCTATATATAATAAGGAGAGATTTTCATTTGGAATCATCTTGTAATTGTGAATTCATATGATGTATAAGGAGGTTTCCCCTTTGAAAGGGCTTATTATCTAAATTTCTCTCTTTGTTAAGGTGTTGCGTACTTATTATGAGGTTTTTATGCTATTTTGATATTTGGTTCTTAACAAAACCCTTAGCTAAATCCATACTTATCAAGCTCTGCACAATGCTTGGGCTTCAAGAAGCTGCAATTATGGGGAGGTGTCATAATGACGTAATTTCACCTCCTGAATCTCCAGAGACATGTGTTGATGGGGGGGTGTTGGAACATCAAGCATTGATGGTTCATCACACATATATCGGGTTCAGTCGGTCGAGCGTTCGACCCACATCTTGATACAGTCAGTCGGGAAATTGAACTGCACACTACACCAATAGGTTGAGTAGTCGACATCCCTATCAGTTATATAATTGACCAACAGTTGAAGATAGTCAAGTGGTGGATTGAATATCCCAACAATCGACTACGATTTGGACTTATAGATAGTTGAGTCGAGCATCCTTGTCAAGCCGACTTGATAACGTGGATTTTACATAATCAACTCTAACAATTGTCGGTTACATGTGGACAAGATCCTCCATATTCTATGGAAGTTGGTTAGATATCAAGGATATAAATAGCATACCCCTTGGGTCATTATCAATATATCAATCAAGTGATCATGATGATCATGAGATCAAATATGTTGTAATACCCTAGTTTCCCCTAGATTGTAAATATAATGATATTATTGCTAAAAGACTATGGACAGATCTATTATGTGTGGATTTTGAAAGATGATGAACCTTTGCTAAAGGATGTTATATAAATATTTATATTATTAATAGAAAAGGAAAATGTTGAATAGATGTTGAAGGGCATTGCCTACATAGGTTATGATGCCATGAGAGGGAATGGTGAGGGGAACTAGTAATAGTTGAGATGACCACTGCCAGACCAGTATTCTATTAGATTTAAAATGCTCAGACCTAGAATATCTCTATGTCCCAGATGATTTAATTACCAGTAAATCTGGTGGTTGGGAATTCCTCCTCAAAAATCAATGAGAGTATGGGCATTGTATCCATATTGAAGTTTCTGAACTAACCCATGAATTGGGGGATTTGACCCATGGACTATTTCTATTGAAGGCAAGAAAAAGAGTAAAAGTGTGGGAAGATAAGGGGTAAGGACACACACAATTGAGTGTGCGGATCCAAATCTGAGTGGAAAGTGTGTGGGAAACTCTTCTAGTTCTGAGAAATCAAAGGAAGTGAAGAAATATGTTTTTTTGGGTGCGAGAAGCATTGGCAATTGTCTTCAAATTAAGATGATAAACAAGGCTACAAAATTTTAGTGATTGGATGAGAAACCATGAAATAAATAAGAGGGGAGGGAGTTGAGGGACTGTTGGGAAGTAAAAGGACTCCCTCATGCTATGTATGATAATTGTTGAAGCTCTTTGTGGAAATAGCACCCCCTTTGCTTGGTGGATTGAAGACTTGTCATGTTGAGTTCCTATAGGTGAAGGAAAGTGGTCTTCATCTTTTCTCTTTTGTTGAGTAGAAAGAATTTCCTCTCATGGCATCATACTTTGGATAAGGGGTGGCCAGATGTGAAATCACCAAGAGCAGCTATGCCTATGGTTGGGTGGAAAGTGGCACACCCTTCAACAATTTCCAACAATTTCTAAATTTTAGATAAGTGTTTTCTATGCCTTCTAATTCCATGACAAGTTTGTCAAATATTATGGAATTCATGTACTAGTTATTTGAAGATTTTGTCATCTTATTCAAAGAGTGGAATTGTCACTCTAATTATTTGGCTATCTGTGAAATTTGAAATAGGATCCGGGAAAACACATTTTGGTGTTGGTATTCTACTTGTCTTTGTTTGAAAGGAAGGATGTTAGTAATTGTTAGTCACTCAAAGTATGAAGATAATGCTAACTGTCCATTGATAGTAATTGTGGACAAACCTCTAAGTTTTTAGTAAAAGACTGAGCCACTGAATCACTCACAAAACAACTAGGTAGTAGGAAATACAATTGTTGATATAAACTTAAAGATTGTCAACTGGCTTTGGCCACTCTATTGGCTTGGAAAATATGCCAGGTTTTAGAACTTTAGAGAATTTCATTTCTCTATTTGAACTTAGGAAATTAACTCAAATATTGAAGAGAGGCATAGTATTTAAAATAAATTATAAGGAAAGAAGGAGAAATAAAATTCAAGTTCATAATTGGAAATAAAAAGAAATTGGGAATTGAATGCATTGTGATTAATTAAGTTTCATGAGTATATGGTAAGAAATGAATTTCTACCATGAATTACAAAGTAAATTAATTTCCAAAGGGGAAAGAATTGGAAATAGTAATTATTCCCCGAAAATAACAAAGAAATTTGCATAAAAAGAGGAAGATAGTAATTTTTGGTAAAACTATAGTTTTACCATAGTGGATTTTATTTCCAAGAAATGTAATATCCTAGGAAAAAAAATTTAAAAAAATAATTTGAATGAATTTATATATGTATTTGTATATTTATATGTTTTCTTAAAAAAATTGAATGAATGGTAAAGACTGGTAATCCTTGGTAAATTTCCAAAGTTTAATAGTTAAATGTCTAAATAAATTGGATAATCAGTTGAGAAAGTTATTTATGTTGATACTGAGAGGGGGGTGAATCAGTATCAAGTACAATTTAAAACATTTTTCAACTTATACTTAAACCATTAAATTATATCCAATGATAAATGAACAATAGTATAAGAGTTACACCAATACACCACAATACACCATGCACAATATATGAGAAATA
>JZKD02S1925154.1:886479-906525 GCA_000966675.3 Picea glauca | reverse complement strand
CATGTACAATTCACTTTGTCATCTTCAAAAATTCATTTCTCCTCAACCATGAGGATCCACGTGACGTGCCACATACCACCGGAAAGAGCATGATGTATACTATCCATCCATGGGTTTTGTATCTTTATTTTCATTTTCCTTCATGTCCAAATAACTTCATCAATCTTCTAGTCCAAAACCCATGACTAGGGTTGACGTCAATGACAACAACCAATCTTCCAACAATTTATTGAAATATATGATTTTCAGCCTTGTGCCTGAGAACTGGGAAGTTTGGAATTTATTTCCCTTCTGTGCAAGGTATTATAATTATCAACATTTCCTTAGATTATCATCAAAACAATATCCATGGAAAAACTAGCCACCTGTTCTGCCATACATATGGAAACCAGAATAGGTGGTGCACTGTCAAGTTTTTACTGAATTTTGGTACAAACTGGACTCCCTAAACTATGCAACAACCTATCTACAACCATGGTTGTTATGAATAGAGAAACATAATAACAAAAAAATAAATTAGACTGTGGGAGAACCCAGATTGTTTTCACTATTTGAAGGTTGTGGAGAAAACACATAGGATTGGCAACATGTTGGGCGCATGTTCTTGGTTGGCTTGCTTTATAGGGTGTAAAATAGAACGTTCAGGCATCAATAGAGTGTAGTATGGTGGTGAAGTTTCTTTGTTGCATCCCATCTCATTTCGAAAATAAGTTGCAGATTCTCCTCTGAGAAGCGCCATGTGTTGGACGATGTAGGAGCTGAAGCTACAGGTGGTTGGGAATCACCAATAGGTGGAACCTCTTCTTCCTTCTCCACTGTACACATTTTTTCTTCAACGAGGCATCTTTCCAAGTTCAGAGAAAAATCGCCTTCCAAAGAATGATGAGAAGAAGTGAGGGGCGTGTTATCACTATAACAATTTTTATATGGAATCCAAGTTTTTGGACTTAGCGAGAGGCTAAACTGGTGTAGAGGTGTGATAAACTGGAAGACAGGGCCATATCTAGCGGAAGGAGGCTAAGTCTAGCAGACATGCAGAGTTGATAGGACCCGACGGGCCATATGTCGCAAGCACCGCAGATCAATGGTCAGGGATCATTTCGGGTGGAGAACTAGCACAGCGGTTAATTCTTGAAAGCGGGTCGAAAAGAAAATTGTGGTTTCAGATTGGGAGCACGTGGCACCACCAGGTGCATTTCGAGGTGATAAGCAGTCTATCCCAAACCACTTTTCCTCATCCCCGAAATCAGATGTATATGAAGGGGTGGACCCTTGTCATTATTTTATGTTTTTTCAAATCATTGGAACATTGGAAGTTGGTGTGACCGCTCCATTTGGACTAAATCTCAATAGTGCACCAAACTCATGTGTTTTCTGCTCATTCGCAGGTGTTTTTCATCACCACCATGGACCCTATCATTTTGTCTATAGCAGATAAATATCCCCCGCCAAACAAAGAATCTTTAATTGATAGAGATTTAGATGTGTTCGACACCGAAATAACCATCTCCCCCATCTCCGTGTCCAGATCCAATTTGTCAGATAATGTAGGGAAACATATACCCTTTCTCAAAGCAGTCGAGGCCTCCATAGTCCCTTACATCATCGAGGTTGCATTCCCTTTCTCAGAATTCATAGGTTGGTGCGTAGAACAATACTCACATGAAGAGAAAGTCATCTTAAACAAACTAGGGTCTGATGTCATGTGTAGAGTAGATAGCCAGTCAATTTGATATGTCCTCGGCATACTAGATTCCCCCTCCGCAGTGTCTGAACCATTTGAAGAATAAAAGATAATCATTGTTTACAAGGAATGTTCCCCTGAGGTGAAAAACCTATTTGTGCAGACAATTGTCAAACCCGAACATATTTCTGAGAGTCTGCCATTGCCAATGAATTTAAATATCTTGGTTATTGAAGTCTAATGGGCTTGTTCCATACTCAGTCAGATTTTAGGTTTAGACAATGAAAAGTATGTAGTTGAGGTCATGTTAGGTTTTCTTTTAGCATTTTTCCAGACCGAGTCCAGTCAGTCAATCCAAATCATCTTTGAAGGATTCATAGATGATAATGTACACAAACATCTAGTGAATTTCCAGTCACTAAGGCACTTCAGGTATTACACATACTTGTTGAAGATGTTTGTGGAGACAAACAATAAAGAGTTCCCTGAAGTGACATTCATCGCAACTGAATGAAAAAGAATTACAATGCCCATTTTCATTAATAAGATCATGTCCAAAGTTTACATCCTAATCTTCAACACCAACATGCCAAGATTCCTGGCGGACATGAAAATTTGTTTGTAGCCAAATCTAGAAAACAAAGTGGGAGACTGGGTGATGTTCATGCATTCTGCAGTAATTTGGGTATATGGTTGTCAAGAGGCCCCCTATCTCCTTCCTATTTTTCTTACACCCAAAGACTTTTCCCTAGAGTTCATCAGACAAAGAATCATCTCAGAGATAGAACATTTCCTGAAAATGCACAAGGCATGAAACCTCAAATTTCCTTTCAGCATAGGACCCTTTATTGTAAAACCTAGATCATGCTTATCTTAGATCCAGACCAAACTCAAGTTATCTCAGATCTAGACCAAACTCAAGGAGTTTGGATTTGCACAACTACAAGGGAGAATATATGATCCACATCAAGTCATATCTAAAGGAAGATCGATGAACAAACATGCCCCTTATGAACATGAGTATGTTGAAGGTTTCAAAAAATTGGCAAATTTAGAAACATGTGCTGATATGGAGACCATCCTGCAGCCTGATCAAACACAACAAGTGGGGCCAACCCCATAGCAGACTTCTCAGAAGCTGATACTCCAAGTTACCAAAGTATGTGTCTACACCAAGAGAAGCAGTCCAGAGGCCCCAGGCATCAACAGTCAGCAGGTTGTCCCTAAGAAATTGAAAGTCACACAATCCCCATAGATAGTGGATCTGGAGGAAGAGGAGCCTAAAGAGAAAGTAAGTATGGATATGGTGAAGAGTGGCACCAGAAATGAAGAATCTGGTAAAAGGAGTATGCCTCAAAGTGAAAGAAGCTCAAGATATTTCAACAACAAAAACCACATTTTTGATTAAGCACCTAGAGCAGTCTATCAATCTAAAGAAGATTTGGAAAGGCAATATGTTGAGAAAGGAAACTTGGCCATGAGTGAAATAAGAGAGTTTATCCCTGAGGTCGAAAATATTTCTCAGCACAAGTCTTCTCTATTCATAGTCAGAGATGTAGAGAAAATGGCACTCAACACAGCAGTTGCAGATGAGGATAAAGTGTCTGAGGTTAAGCTGCATTATGACAACATCAGTGCCCCAAAAAAGGTGAAATTACACAGAAACACCAGTGACATGTTGTATGCAGATTACTTGGGTCTGAGCTTGAAGAATTCAAGGATGAACACTCATGCACTTAAGTTTGAGGGGAAATTGAGACAAGAGAAAACATCCAATAGAGCTTGGTAGACTCAAGTCAAGATATTAGAATCTGAAGGCCCCCAGGGACTGAAATCCTCCTTAGAAGAGAAAGACAAGATGATTCAAATCTTGAAGAAAAAAAAAATATGTCTGCCATAAAGCATCCACAAACAACAAAAATGGTTTCTCTAGAATAAGAGAAGGATGCATTTCGACAAGAAACGTTGAATTGCAAAGCCAAAGTATTACAGCTGGAGAAATAAAATGTAAATTGGTCACAAGGATAGACAAAAGTATCAAATATGGTTGTAGTTGTACCTTGTACTACAGAAACTGGGCTAAGCATTGAAGGACTTGTCCAGGCTATGTCACAAGTTAGCCCGAAGGCTGGAGAAATCAAAATCCTTAAGGGAGATATAGAAAAGATGCAACAAGAAATGAAAATAAAGGATGAGAAGATGGCCCAGTTCCAGAAGGAGAATCAAGCTTTGCAGGAAAGAGTAAACAAGCTGAAGACAAGGTTGAAAGGAAAAGGATTGTTGCAGGGAGATAAACACATCATTTGGGATTCTATTGCTGCTAAAGCTGCTAAGTTCAGGGTGTACTTGAACTTCATCAATGTTAAAGATAGCATGGTCATCACAGCCAGAAGAAGATGCACTATTTTTAATGAGACTTTGGCTAAGAAACCATTAGAATGGGCCCAAAGTGCTATAAAATTTATGAATTCCATCCCTACTACAGAACTTCAGACCATTGGGGTCAAAGATATAACTACATTGATCATTTGGGCTAGAAGGGTCAGTGCCAAGCATAACTTGCTTAAGTCAGTTCAAACCAAAGCCATACAGATGGAGAAGAGTATAGAAGAATTCAAGGATTTGTTTGAAGAGTTGTTCATCAAAGGCCTCCCACCATTTTGGGATGGAAAAGGGAAATTATATGATCAGGAAGAGTATAACTCTCACCTCGCCCAATGCATAATGGATCACTCTAATTTTGAAACCTTGGAGGAAAACTTGAAAGGAGCCACCCTGGTAGAATGTTTGGCCACATATTTTGAGATCTTGAATCAGTTTAAGACAATGAATATTGGGCTACCAGCCATGAATTATGCCTCTTGCATTGACCTGAAGATGCTAATCAAGGAAATGATGGACTACAAGATCCCTTCTGACTTGCAGTGGAAGGAGATAGTGCGGCTAGGCAAGACAAAATGCATTTTTCTAGGAACCAACAAATAACCTCCAAGTTTCACAAAAGTGGAAATTTCGAGAGAGGACCAAAGAAGGACAGATGGCGAAGACAGAAGTTGATGAGTCAGAGAAATCGGTCGTTAGTTTATGAAACACTTTTGATTAATCATTGTAAATCGGTTCACATACCGATACTGTCAGTTGAAATTATTGTAGTCATTTTTAGAAGCTGAAACGTTTCAGTTCAGGTATTGTAATCAGTTTCTAATTGAAAGGAACTCAAAATTGTATAAATGATAGAACTTCTGAATGTATTAATGTTGGAAGAAGTGCAAGGGAACCTTTTAGTTGTTCTAAACTCAATTGTAATTTTCTGGAGTTGAATGGAATACATATGTAGAAGCTTTTGAAGTCTCTATGAAAATATTCTAATGGTGGTGATATGTGTTTTGTCTATTCTCCTTGTATGTATTTCCTGTGTTCTTTAATTCCATTTGCATTTTCTTCTGTTTAAATTGGATAGTTAAAAGCTCAGAATTCATCTTGTGATGCTCTCAGCTTAAGCAATTTAAACTGTGTAATTTTCTTCCTAACCAATTTAGAATTCATTTCAGTAATGATCTGATGCAGTTACATGTTTTCTCCTTCTTCTTACACTCTGCATAAATACAATTTATAACTCAGATTCATCACCTCATTTAGCCTTTATCCTCTAGAGAGTTCTACTGGCCAGTCATTGTTTTCATTCACTTTCATAATTTCGACTCCATATCCTTAAGTGTCCCTCCCCTTCCTTGCCAACAAATTTATAAAATCCCCCAAAACAAACTAAATCTAGCCATCAATTCCCAAAGAAACATCAAGTGACATGAGAGATCCCTCTCTAAGATGAGCAGGCTAGTACCCAGATATAAAGTTGGTTGAAACAGTTACCTTTGTTGTTTTTTTATCTGCTGAGAAAATTTACAGAGTGCTAACATTTTGGCACTACTGCCGGGGATTGAAAGTGAAATATTCCTTGGGAAAATAATGACTTAAAGATTCAGATTTGATTCCTGAGGGTGACAATGAATCAAACACCTAATTGGATGAGAATATGTTTTCCCTGGCGACTCCATTACCAAGAGACTAGTTGCACCAAACAGTTTGAACTAGAAATCTTGGCTCCCAAGAGAATTTACACCAGGAGAAACCCAGACCCAGAAGCTGCAATCTTTGTGTCTGATCTTGAAAAGATTGTACACAAAAGAAAAGAAAGGCAAATAAGCCCAGTTTTTCATTTAGATAGATATCTATCCTTGCCCAAAGATTGAGTAACAAGCATTAAAGATCTTGAGTTTGATGTAAAATTTGAGCAAAATATGTTCAGAACTAATTATGAATCTTGTTTGAACGAGGTCATCTTTGACGAAAAGAGATTCCAATATTTAATTTTATTTGCATCTGTGAAGCCTATAGTGATTCATACTCAGAACCAACAGCCACTCCAAACCCTCACAACATCCATGGAAACTATATTTTCTCCTCTTGCACTTCCTACTCAGTTACATGATTTACCTCGGTAGTATAATCTAAGGATCAAACTGTATGATGCTGAAGGTAGCGTGTCAGCCCAAAAACATCTAGACTAGTTCAATGATTTTATAGACTTGGAAGAACTAGATTTTGAAGATGCGAAAATGAGGTTGTTTGCACAAATTCTTGCAGGAGAAGTGAGGAAGTGGTTTGGAGCTCTTCCAACATCTAGTATAAAAAAATTTGAGGCCTTTGAAACCAGTTTTCTTGCAAAATGGGGCGACAAGAAAAACCCCCTTCATTTGTTGACTCGGTATAACAACATGAGGAGGTCACCTAATGAAACAATGCAATAGTTTTCAGCCAGATTTGTAAAGGTCTATAATTTGATTCCTATTGAGGTAAAACCCCCCCTAAAGCTGCTCAACATAGATATGTTGATTCTTTTGAAAGTGATTGTTCTTTGTTATTGAGAGAACAAATATTTTCTTCATTAGATGATATGATGACTGATGCCATTGAAGTTGAGGTAAATTTAATGGCTTCAGGAAAAGATCAAATCTAAATCTGACAGGGACATGAACAAAGCTCAAGATAAGGTGCAACCTTCAACCTCACAAACATCAGAATAAAGGTTTGAAGTGATGATCAAAACCATGGAGAAAATGATGGAGAGGGTGGCCTCAGATAATAATCCTAACACTAGATAACATGATGATGGTCCACCCAGAAATCAGAGAAGACCAACAATCCCACAAATCATACAAAGAGATCAGAGAAATCAGGGAAATCGGGGAAATCAGGGAAATTAGGTAAATCAAGGAAATTAGGGAAATCAGGGGGACCAACAAATAAGGCATCCTTTTCAAAGTAATTCTGTGAATGAGAATTATGATGGATATTTTGAAGACAACATGAACTGTTGTGATGCTATTGAAACATAAGTTTTTTTAAGTAAAGAAGAACATGACCAATTCATGGATGCAAATGAGATCTTCATGCAAGATGAGGAGGAAAGGTTGTCGATAGAAAGGGAATATTACCAAGAAGGATTGCAAAATGCCATTGTGCAATTCTAGAGACAATATAATCTTCGAAATCATAAAGTTCCTGCAAACCCCCCAAAGGGAAATCCTTCAAAGGGAAACCCCACCAAAGAAGCTCAGAGTAACATACCTCTTCAAGTCAACCCAAAAAATACTCTTCTACAAACGATATCGTGGACAAAGGAAAACAAAAGGAAGAACCCCAAAATAAAATACCAAAAGCAAGGAAAGAGATAGTCAACAAGGAGGTAGAGAAAACCTCCTCTTCCTTTCATTTTGAAACTGAAGGCCAAGATTAAAATTTATGTACCATTCAATGAATTGATAAAAAACAATGAATATAGAAATAAGATCATCAAGATGCTTAAGATGGAACAAACTTATGACACTTTGAACATAGAAGATGATCACCCGACCATCTTATTTGGCCCACATGTAGAGGAAAATAGTGATGCTGAAGAGGCCCCCCTTTCTATGTCAGCCTGAAAATCCATGATATGACTCTGCACAATGCCATGTTGGATTCAGGAGCGTCCCATAACCTAATTCCCATGGTGGTCATGGACAAACTAGGCCTTGACATCAAAAGGCCTTACAAAGACCTGTTCTTTTTTGACTCAAGGAAGGTGAAGTGCCTAGGTCTTATCAAACATTTGGTGGTGTATTTAGCTCAAATCCCAGCAAATAATATGGTCATGGATGTAGTGGTTGTTGATATTCCTCCCAAGTTTGGCATGTTGTTATCCGGGTCATGGGCTGCAAAATTGAAGGGAACTCTCCAGATGAACATGTCATACACCACCATCCCTGTCTTTGGTCAAGATAAGAGGTTTTATAGAGAGGTTTTGCTCAAATATATGGTCAGCAACAAGTCACAACCGAATAATCATCCCATATACTCTGTGGAAACTGAGGTCGGGTCTTCTATTTTCTTCAATGATCTGTTTTTTGAAGAGAAAGGGCCAGAAATTGATATGGATGACAAAGATAGATCTGATCAACATATTGAGAAGTTTTCAGAGAAGCAAGATAGTGCAGAAAATGAGATGTGGAGCATGATCTTTGATGGAGAGGTCCACAGAGAGGGGGCAGGAGCTGGTGTGTGGATTAACCCCCCCAGATTGGCTACAAAACTATGCTCTTATAAGTTGGATTTTGATTGAACAAACAATATGGCTGAATATGAAGCATTGGTATTAGGATTGAAATATTTAAAAGAAATGGGTGCTAAGAAGATAGTTGTTCATGGGGATTCTGAGTTGATCATAAATCAGGTGAATGGGATATATCAAGAAAAGCACCCCAGATTAAGAGCATACATGAATATAGTGCTTGACATGATTGAAGAATTTTCATAATATAGCCTCTCAACAATTCCAAGGGGTTAGAATCAGATTGTTGATGCCCTTGCCACTTCAACTTCAGTTTTTAAAATTCCAATATTTCCTAGTAGGGGATATGAGGTTGAGATCAAACACATACCAACAATGCCTGATAATATTAAGTACTAGCAGGTTTTTGAAGATAATAAACAAATAGAAAGTTTCCTCAAACTGGAAAATGGATTTGAAAATTTGAACATCGATGAAGAATACTGTGATGAAGAGGTGGATGCAGCTGCTTTCACAAAGGATGGTTACTTCAAAAATCAGATTGCAGGCAGAGATATAGTTCAGCTGGAGAGCAACATCATTCCCAAGGGTCTGGTCCCATTGGAGAAACTCTTTGATAATAATGATGTGGCCAGGAGTCGAAAAATTACAGTAAATGAAGGGGATGTTGAAGATTGCAATATTGGAACTCAGGAGGATCCCAAGATCATTAAGCTATTCATAAAACTCAGCCTTGAAGTCCAGCAGAGATATATTAATTTAATGAAAGAATTCCTAGATGTTTTTCCCTGGAGCTATGAAGATCTGAAAGTTTATGACACCAGTATAATCCAGCATGTGATCCCAATCAAAGAAGATAACAAACCTTTCAAATAGAAATTAAGAAGGATAAACCCTTTATTGCTTCCCTTGATTGAGAAAGAGGTAAAGAAGCTATTTGAAGCCAAGATCATAGTATCCTTGAGGTTTTCTAAATGGGTGGAAAATCTGGTTCTAGTAAAAAAAAAGAATGGAGAAATCAAGTTGTGTGTGGATTTCAAAAATCTGAATACGCTGTCTCTAAAGGACAACTAACCACTACCTAAGATGGATCAGATTCTATAGAAAGTAGTAGGTTCTTAAAAAATTTCAATGTTGGATGGTTTCTCTGGATACAATCAGATTATGGTGCACCTTGATGATCAGGAAAAGACAACATTCACAACACCATGGGGTACATTCATGTATGTCAATATGCTTTTTGGGCTCATGAATGTAGGGGAAACATTTCAAAGAGATATGGACATAGATTTTGATGATGAGAAAGACAAATTCATTGTTATCTATCTAGAAGATATCATTGTGTATTCTATTTCGGATGAAGAACACCTCAAGCATCTAAGAAGGGCATTTCAGAAGTGTAGAAAGTTCGGTATCTCGTTGAACCCCAAGATGTCAAATTTTGCCATGGAAGAAGGAAAGTTGTTGGGCCACATTATTTCAAAGGAAGGGATAAATATAGACCCTAGTAGAGTTGAGGGAATCTTGAAAATTGTCATACCCAAAAGTAAAAAAGAGGTGCATTCTTTCCTGGGAAAAGTGATTTTTTTGAGAAGGTTTATCCCTAACTTGGATGAAATCATAAAGTATGTTACTAGCATGCTCAGGAAAGGAAATGAAATAAAGTGGACCCCTGAAGCCAGGAAATCCTTCGAAGACATTAAGGTGGCATTGACCAAGGCTCCAGTACTGTCCATTCCTAATTTTGAAAAGGACTTCATATTGTTCTTTGTTGCTTCAGAGCACATAATTGATGGTGTTTTACTACAGAAGGATGAGAAATTTTTTGAGAAGCCAATAGCATATTACAATAGGACATTGAGGGATGCCCCCTTGAAGTATGATATCATGGAGAAGCAGTCATATGCACTAGTCAAGGCCTTGAAAGAGTTCGGAGTTTACATCTTGCATTCCCATACTACTGCTTATGTGCCCAGTAGTTCTGTGAAAGACATCTTAACCCAGACTGATCCTAAAGGAAAAAGGGGTAAATGGATAGTTGTGCTTTTATAATATGACCTTGAGATCAAACCTACAAATTTGATCAAGGTGCGGGGGCTTACAAAATTGATGGCACAGACTAATTGTGAACTCTTAGGAATAAATTTCATTGTTGACTTGTCAACAGGTGCAGAGGAGGAGAGGGCTCCTCAAATATCCCAAAAATTCCTTGAATCCCCATGGTATGCAGATATCATTTATGTGTTGATAAATTTGCAAGCTCCTCCTAAATTGAGTAAAATAAAGGCCAGATTCTTAAAGATGAAAGCAACAAAGTTTTGTATAGTAAACCAATCTCTATATTGGAAGGATCCAAGGGGAATTTTGTTGAGTTGTTTGTTGGAAGAAGAAGCAGAGAAGACCATCAGATAGTTCCATAAGGGTGACTGTGGAGGCCACCATTATTGGAAAACCATTGTGCACAATATTTTGAGGGCTAGGTTCTATTGGCCTAGATTTTTTTCTGATGTCTATAAATAGGTTTCAAGATGTCATGAATGTCAAATTTTTGATGGGAGAAGAAAATTACATCCTCTACCTTTGAAACCCATCTATGTTGAAGCACCTTTTAAACAGTGGGGCCTTGATTTTATAGGAGAAATACATTCACAGTTCTCAGCTCAGCACAAGTGGATTCTGACAGCAACAAATTACTTCACTAAGTGGATTGAGGTAGTTCCCACCAAGCAAGCAACAAATGTTGTTATCATCCAGTTTTTGGAAGACAATATTTTGTCCAGGTTCGGATGTCCAATCAAAATCATCACAGACAATGCATAACTCTTGGCCACTCCACTTCTTATTACCCTCAAGGCAATGGGTTGGTTGAATCATCAAACAAGGGCTTGACCAAAATTATAAAAAGGTTGTTGCAAGATAACAAAAAGGATTGGAAAAAAAATCTCATCCATGCACCATGGGCTGACATAATCACTCCAAAAATATCTATTGCCACTTCACCTTTTCAGATTGTTTATGGCATAGAGGAAATATTTCCTACTACATTGGGGTTGCCAGTGATGAGTCTGTTACAGGAACAAGATGCTGAGACAGATGCCACTCGAAGAAGAAAATATGAACTAATTAATGTACATCAAACAAGAGAAAAGGCCTTCAATAATGCTCAGCTGCACCAAGACAAGATAAAAAAGGATTTTGACAGACATACCAAAGAAGATAATTTCAAAGTGGGAGACTTGGTATTGAGATGGGATGCCAAAAATGAAGATAATGGAAAGCATGGGAAATTTGACCATCTATGGCTGGGACCATTCATAATTGCAGCGTACCATGGAAACAATGTCTATCTGATACAGGATATTAATGGAGACATCATTGAAGGAGGGCCTTGAATGGCAGTTTCCTCAAACATTATATCGTTTAAAAAAAACATCACCTCTTTCATTCATTGTACATAATCATTTTCATTTTTTTTTTGCATGAAGAAATTGAAATAAAAGAAGCATAACTGAAGCTTGAGGTGAAGGCCTCTAGTTATGCTGGGTTGATTTTGATTTTTTTGAATAAAGGTTGATAGATTCGTATTGCAGGAATAAATCCTAGCCCAATGGGTAGGCACTTGGTCTATCGTTATTTTCTACCTCGCAGGGAGGATAACATCCCCAGTTGGAGCCCATGTTATCACTATAACAATTTTTCATATGGAATCCAAGTTTTGGTACTTAGTGAGAGGCTAAAATAGTGTAGAGGCACGATAAACTGGAGGATGGGGCCATATCTAGCAAAAGGAGGCTAAGTCTAGCGAAAGTACAGAGTTGATGGGACCCGACAGGCCACGGATCACAAGTGCCGCAGATCAACGGTCGGGGATTATTTCGGGCAGAGAAATATCACAGAGGTTAATTATTGAAAGCGGGCCGAAAAGAAAATCGTGGTTTCATCTCGGGACCATGTGGCGCCACTGGGTGCATTTCGCGGCGATAAGTAGTCTATCCCAAACCGCTTTGCCTCATCCCCGAAATCGGATGTATATAAAGGGGTGGAACCTTGTCATTATTTTATGTTTTTTCAAATCATTGGAACGTTGGAAATTGGTGCGACCGTTCCATTCGAAATGAACCTCAACAGTGCACCAAACTCATGCATTTTCCACTCATTCACAGGTATTTTTCATTGCCTCCATGGACCCTGTCATTTTGTTTGTAGCATAGCAAGATCCCCCACCAAATGAAGAATCCCTAATTGACATATATTCAGATGTGTTCGAAACCAAAATAACGGTCTCGCTCATCTCCGTGTCCAGAGCCAATTTGTCAGATAATGTAGGGAAACAGATACCCTTTCTCGAAGAAGTCAAGGCCTCCATAGTCCCTTATGTTGTCAAGGTCGCATTCCCTTTCTAGGAATTCATAGGTTGGTGCGCAGAACAATACTCACAGGAAGAGAAAGTCGTCTTAAACAAACTAGGGTCTTATGTCCTGTGTAGAGTAGATAGCCCATCAATTCGATACGTCCTTGGCATACCAGAGTCCCCCTCCGCAATGTATTAATCGTTTGAAGAAGAAAATATAATCATGGTTTACAGGGAATGTTCCCCTAGATAAAAAACCTATTTTTGCAGACAATTGTCAAACCGAAACATATTTTTGAGAGTCTTTCATTGCCAATGAATGTAAATATCTTGGTTATTGAAGTCCAATGGGCATTTTCCATACTTAGTCGGATTTTAGGTTTAGACAATGAAAAGTATGTAGTTGAGATCATGTTAGGTTTTTTGTTAACATTTTTCCAGATAGAGTCCAGTCAGTTAGTCCACATCAGCTTTCAAGGATTCATAGCTGATAATGTACACAAACAACTAGTGAATTTCCAGTCATTAAGGCACTTCAGGTATTACACATACTTGTTGAAGATGTTCCTCGAGACAAACAAGAAAGAGTTCCATGAAGTAACATTCATCTCAACTGAATGCAAAAGAATCGCAATGCTCATTTTCATTAATAAGATCATGTCCAGAGTTTACAACTTGATCTTCAACACTAGCTTGCCAAGAGTCCCGGAGGACATGAAAATTTATTTGCAGCCAAATCTAGAAAACAAAGTGGGAGACTGGGTGTTGTTCATGCATTCTACAATAATTTGGGTATATGGTTTTCAAGAGGCCCCCTATATCCTACCTATTTTTCTGACATCCAGATCCTTTTCCCTGGAGTTCATCAGACAAAGAATCATCTCAGAGACAGAACATTTCTTGAAAATTCACAAGGCATCAAACCTAAAATTTCCTTTCATCATAGGACCCTTTATTGCAAAAAATAGACCATGCTTATCTCAGATCCAGGCAAAACTCAAGGAGTTTGGATTTGCAAAACTACAAGGAAGAATATATGATCCACATCAGGTCATATCTAAAAGAAGATTGATGAACAAACATGCCCCTTATGAACATGAGTATGTGTAAGGTTTCGACAAATTGGAAAAATTTTAAACTTGTGTTGATATGGAGACCATCCTGTAGCCTGCTCAAACACAACAAGCGGGGCCAACCCCACAACAGACTCCTCAGAAGCTGACACTCCAAGTTCCCAAAGTAAGTGTCTACACCAAGAGAAGAAGTTCATAGGCCTTAGGCATCAACAAACAATAGGTTGTCCCTAAGAAAATGAAATTCACACAATCCCCACAGATAGTGGATTTGGAGGAAGAGGATCCTAAGGAGAAAGTAAGTATAGATATGGTGAAGAGTGGCACCAGAAATGAAGAAGTTGGTAAAAGGAGTATGCTTCAAAGTGAAATCATCTCAAGAGAGTTTGGTAGCAAAAAACACATTTTTGATAAAGCACCTGGAGCAGTCTATCAATCTAAAGAAGATTTGGCAAGGAAATATGCTGAGAAAGAAAACTTGGCCATGGTTGAAATAAGAGAGTTGATCCCTGAGGTAGAAAATATTTCTTAGCACAAGTCTTCTTTGTTCACAGTCAGAGATGTAGAGAAAAGGACACTCAACATAGCAGTTGTAGATGCGGATACAGTGTCTAAGGTTAAGCTACATTATGACAACATCAGTGTCCCAGACAAGGTGAAATTCCACAGAAACACCAGTGACATGTTGTATTCAGATTACTTGGGTCTGAGCTTGAAGAATTCAAGACTAAACACTCATGCACTTAAGTTGGAGGGGCAGTTGAGACAAGAGAAAGCATCCAACAGAGCTTGGAAGACTCAAGTCAAGAGATTAGAATCTGAAGGCCCTCATGGAGTGAAATCCTCCTTAGAAGAGAAAGACAAGTTGATTCAAATCTTGAAGAAAAAACTAAAAATTTATGCCACAAAGCATCCACAAACAACAAAACCGGTTTTTCTAGAACAAGAGAAGGAGGCATTTCAATAAGAAACATTGAATTACAAAGCCAAAGTATTACAACTGGAGAAACAAAAGGTAAATTGGTCACAAGGACAGACGTAAGTATCAAATATGGATGTATTTGTACCTTGTACTACAGAAACTGGGCCAAGCACTGGAGGACTTGTCTAGTCTATGTCACAAGTTATCCTAAAGGCAGGAGAAATAAAAATCCTTAAGGGAGATATAGAAAATCTACAACAAGAAATGAAAATAAAGGATGAGAATATGGCCTAGTTCTAGAAGGAGAATCAAGCTTTGCAGGAAAGAATAAACAAGCTAAAGACAAGGTTGAAAGGAAAAGGACTGTTGCAGGCAGCTAAACACATCATTTGGGATTCTACTATTACTGAAGTTTCTAGGTTCAGGGTGTACTTGAACTTTATCAATGATAAAGATAGCATGTCCATCACAGCTAGAAGCAGATGCACTTTTTTTAATGAGACTTTGGCTAAGAAACCATCAGAATGGACCCAAAATGCTATAAACTTGTTGAATTCCATCTCTACTGCAGAAATTCATGATCATCGGGGTCAAATATAGAACTACATTGATCATTTGGGACAAAAGGGTCATTTCCAAGCATAACTTGTGTTGGCACAGGGGAAGACCCAGGGTTCAATGATCAAGGGCACACCAACAAAGCCCTAACTACTGGCCCTTTCGGCAACACCTGTGAAGTAGATGAAGTCTCACCCGAGGTAGAGGTAGGGGTGGTTGCAAGACTCAGGTGTCTGCAAACTTAGCTGGGACACAGATCTATGATTATATCCTTTACAGAGCACTTAGCACCGTTCATTCATCACTATTCACCCTTATTGTACTTCACAGATAAGACATAATGTCACAGTACTTTCTCAAATATAATATATTTTAGTGCTTAGCAACAACAAAACATATCAGATCCTATAGATCAGTAAGGTTTACGTGGTTCACCCCCACCCTGGGGCTACATCCACAAAGTCTTCTGCTTCTTGATTAGCTTTGGTCAATCTGATTACAACATAGAGCTCAACTTGTACTCTGCATAGGACAGGAGATCTACGCGCACCTCGCCAGATCCTCCTTCCCCGAGTAGATCTAGCATAGAGCCTTCTTACAATTCGTGCACTCATCACTTAAAACACTTGCACTCATCTCTACAAGCCTCTTACAATCATGCACTGAGTATTTACATTCGATCACATAGATCTAATTACTAGCACTAAGCCATCAACCCTTCTTACATTGCCTAGCTACTTATTCATACTTTACAACATAGGCCTAAACATGGGTAAGCCCATGGGCCAACATCCCTTTCCCATTACATTAACCCAAGACCCTAAAAGGGCCCCAAAAGTGGGTTGAGATCCCATGATCTCTACTTTTCTTGGAGCTCCATCTTTGATAGGGTGACGATGTCCAAAAACGGTCAAATATGACCAAGTGTTCCTCAAAACTTGGTCAAGGGCCAACATGCCCCCAACACTCACCTGTGACTCGTCCCGAGTCACTCTAGTCTGATCAAATCCACTTCAAATGTTTCAAGCTTGGCCCGAGCTACTTCGACCTACTACAGTGCGATAGCCTCTTGCTCAGTGAACTCTTGGATCACTGCATCGTTTACTGGTCCTTCCATGTGTTGTTCTACGGTGATGACAACCTGTTCAAGCTCGACTGCCTGGCTCTCAACTTCAGTGAATAGGTGGCATGATTTCTCTTGGAGTGGTTGAAGTCATTGAGAGACTTCCATCACTTTACTTTGTAGCATGTGTACCTATTGTTGGCCAGTGCGTTGTTCTGGAAATCACTTCATTCTTTGAACTGGGATCAAGGCCTTCAACTACGCCTATAGTGTATCTTCATGATGCTTTGCTTCTAATGTCTGCAATTCTAGGTTCTCTGTGAGGTTTTCATAAGTTCTGGTGCTTCTAGCGCTCAGCTGCTTACATTCCAAAGCCAAGGTTTTTAATCTGTCAACTGCACTACGGGCAGTTGCCTCCCTGAGGTCTCTTACTTCTTGTGGAGTCTCAGGCATGGTAAGAAGTTCCAGATCTGCGATGCGCTGCTAAAGTTGCTGGATTACTTCTTCAAGTTGTGCCACTTGTTGTGGGACACGTTCTTCCATTTTCACTTCAATGATCATCACAGAGCGAAGTACTTTGTGAACTCTTTCCTGTACTTCAAGTTTCTCTGCTAGCAACTGGTCCTTTCTCTATTGTAACTGTGATTTTTTCTCCTCCCACTTCGCTTCCAGGGCAATCTTTTCCTGTTCTACCTACCTCTGTTGTACTCTATGTGCGCTCTATACTTGTGCCAAAGCTTGGGTGGCTTGCGTTGTGTCTCTTTGAGCTCATCAAAGGCGAGCTTCGACTTTCTCAGGCGATCTAACGTAATTGGGTGGGCTCATCAGCTGTTCCTTTTGTTTCAATTGTCAAGGATGCCGTAGAAACTGCTCTGCTGGACTGGAGTGCCTGCTTCACTTCTTGAAGTTCACCCTTGATCCGGATGAATACCTCCTCTTGCTTCACTTCTTTCTTTTCTGCGATCTCTAGTGAGGTATCAACGCAACGATCAAGAAGTCAAAGTTGTCCTGTTTGAGGGTAGTCTTAAACATAGTCTGGTTGGTCTTAGATTTCTTATGGGATGAGGGATTTGGTGGGGTAATTTTCCTTTTCTTGGAGGGATCCTCCTCCTCTCCAATCGGAGTAACCTCGCCTTTGTTTTGCTCAACTTCTATGCCACCTAGTTCTTCACCATCACCTCCCTTCGCAGGTGAGATCGATGTAGTCTTCGTGGATGTGCTATGGATATCTTGAACTTCCACCTCCTTCTTAGTATTGTGTGGTCCAGGTGTATCCAGAATAGCTTCAGGGATATCCACGTTATACATCTCTTCGGGGTCTACTACAATAAGGAGGTCCACCGACCACTCCTTGGTAATCTGCTCCAAGTCTTCTTCTATCAACTTATAGTAAGACTGGAGTTGTTGTTTGTTTTCATCAACGCGTGCTGTGATATAGGTGAAGTGGCGGTCTGCACTGAATTTGATCAAAGGTCTAAATTTATGAAGTGTGTTTGGTGTGAGGCACGGTGTAGACTGGATTGCATTATTCAATTGATTGTAATAAGTGTGGAAGACGACATTGGACTGCCACTTCTTGTTCATGTCGTTGGAGTACCACAACGTACAAAACTTTGAGGCTAGTGGTTCGAAGGGTTCGATCTTTGGAAAAGTGGCACCTTCTGGTAGCTCCCACATGATGAAAGCGATGACTATGAGCAACCAACTAAAGTGGAACTCATACCCTTGGTCTTGTGCTTGTCTGTAGTCAAGCTCTAGATGATTTACAAGGTACTTTGCCTAGTTCATTTGTAGTCCCTCCATGCACTTCCCTGCGAGGTCAACTACAAATCCAGTCACCTGTGTGGGTCTGTTTTTGCAGACTAACTTCCCTGCGATCAGTTGGCAACTGAGGTGCACTGTTGCATTCTCAATGGAGGCTACCTTGTAACATCGCGTGCCCTTCTCTAGATCTCCATATGTGTCTTTTATTCGTTGGGAAAGAGCGTGATCTGTGGTCTTTCTAGGGTAAAACTCGTGTGGGTTAGGGCCCTGTATGCTTATCCTTGTGATCCGATTGATCAGATTCAGATCCATAGTGATGCGATGGTCCAACCATAAGTATCCTCCGTGGTAGCAAGACAACAACAATCTGACGCATGCATTCACTTCCTGATGCCTCCCGAAATGAGGAATCTTCATTACATTGAGGAGGGTTGACTGCGCGAGGTTATGGGTCCATTGTTGAGGGACAATATTTGGGTTCCTTCCTTTTGTGATAGTTAATTACTTGTGCAGGGCTAGCATACTGTAAACCTTGCAATCTCCAAGGTTAAAATCACTAAATTTCAGTGTTGTGAGCTTTTCCTGGTTAGCATGAACTGCGTGCACCCCTTTCGGGAGGTACGCAATTACCACAGCATAATCAAAGTCTCTGGGTACAGTGTCTCGATTCACTGTGTTTCTTAGTGGTGGGATATACGTAGGCAAGATACTTGGGATCATATTCATAGTGGTGAAGTCGTTTATGAGCTTAGATCGTCTTTCCGAAGGCAGTCGGGATGGTCTTGCTCGAGCAGTGGAGGGGGAAGCTAGAAATGCTCCTGAGGACGATGCATGTACACCTGTAGACATTCCTCACTCCGACATGACTCTCTCAGTCATTAAGTCAATTATAAATTCTTCAACGATTTTCTCAGCAACGCTAAGCTCGTACGACATACAAGCTTGGGTCAGCTAGTTCAGGTGCGAAAGGAATTCAGAGACTACAGTGAATAGTATGGGAACAAGTAAATGATCTCAGGGTGAGTTAATCTCAGGTTTCATGCTCAAATTCTCACTTAGAAAAAATTATTCTCGGTGCATGGCATGATGGACTAAGTAAGGAAACTTAGCAACGATCTACTTGCAATGGTTATGATCCTTCATTAACTCCTGTTCGACCCATTATGGCGTGTTTCAATGGTTGGATGATGTCGCTTTATTTCTTTTTTTCCCATTCAGAGTGGAATTCGAATGGATATATCGGCCCCAACGACTATATTGCTTCGTCATGGCAAAGTACTCTATGTCGTTGCTTTGATATCTCGGTGAAGTTCCAATTCTACAATTTTTCTGTCTGCAAAGTATCCTCTAGAACCTCGTGTAACCTTATAGTATTAGCCTTTTTCTTTCTTAACTTTCTAGCCTTCTTCCCAGTGAGCTTCGTCTCAGTAATTCTTTTACCATTCTGATTCTTATCTTCTGTGGTCTTAGTTACTTCACGTTGTTGAAAGTCTTTCCTAGGGTTCCTGGATAATACTTCTTCTGTATCAAAAATAGGTAACTCAATCTTCTGTGGATCCTCTAGTGTTCTCTTAGCCTTGACATTAGAGTCGCTAGTATTAAATATATGCGATATGATCTTCTGTTCTTCAATCAAGTGCGTGATCCTTCTAGTGATAAAGTCTTTTAACTCTTGGTTCTTCTATTCCAAAACTTCTTCTTCCTCTTTTCATCTGGTGTTGACGGGCGAAATGGACCGTCCGTCAACTGAGAGAGTGGAACCGGTCCGGGGTTGTCTAATAACCCAATCCATTTGGAATGAACCACCCTGACGGGTTTAGCGGCTCCGTTAGCCGTTCTAAGGTCCTAGGAAAACCAAAGAGAAAACTAATCTAAACTAACTAATCTAACTAAAAAAAAACAAACTAAACTAACTAAAACTAAATAAAACAAACTATTAAACAAACTAAACTAAAACTAAAACAGAACTAAACTACTCTAATTAACTATATATACACAATCTACTAATTACTACTATACTA
>JZKD02S1925154.1:864803-884686 GCA_000966675.3 Picea glauca | reverse complement strand
CTATGTGCTAATGCATTAAATCATATAATCAAAGGTTCGACCAAGGTGCCAAAAAGATATTCATATAGTTGACAAGTCATGAAAAGATTAACATAAGGATTATATCATATATATAAAACAAAAATAAATCATAACCCCTATGCATCTCATAGAATCAATGATTAGGCAAGTCATAAAATGCAAATCCAAAGGCTAAATATCTTCAATAAAACCAAGTTATATAATCAATCGAAGTATGAAAACCGATCAAAGGATATTGCCAATCGTGTAAAGATCAATAAAAAGGTAAGCGCAATAGGCATATCGACCAAAGAGATAATGACAATTCAAATAATGATCGAAATACGACTTCGAAAGACGAAGTTTTTCATGCTTACAGTCGTGAAAACAAAACGAAGGCAAATGTGTAAACGTCGCAGAAAATAAAAATGTCATTTATTTAAAGATTGCGACGAACAATTGATGTTTGCAAAACATAGGTGTAGGCAGCTTATAAAACAATAACAAAAAGTGAATTGGCTGCCAACATCTGGCTTGTTCTCTATCAATCCAAGGTTTTTCTATGAGCATGGTAAATGGGGTGTTGTCTTCAACAAATTTAATAATATCAAAGTCTTCCTCTGTCGAAGTTCCATTGACAGTCATAGGTATCCGGGCTAGCCTTCCACATAGGTTTACTAGCTTTCCTCTGAATAAACTTGTCCCTCCTAGGGAAGGGATCATGGCAGGATTTCCTATAGCTTCCCAAGTTCTTTTTGGCATAATGTTCACTTGTGTTTCTTCATCAAGAATACAATCAATGTCGAAGTCCCCTATTCTTGCTTCAACTTGCTGCTTTTCTTTGAAGATCTCTGATATCCTAACATGTCGGTGATCACTCAAGGTGTCTTTCATCTGTAGCAATATCTTTTCTGATTCTTTCTGAGTTTCTACTATTTCTGGATCTGACTTAGGGTTTTCTTCATTCATATTCATTCTTTCAAGCTTAGCAATCATTCTAGGGCAATCCAACACTTCATGGTCCAAATCTTTGCAACAGAGACAACTAGGTCTTCCACCAGGGCATTCCTTAGCAAGATGTCTCGGTCTTCTACAACTGTAACAGAGGGTTAACCCTCTCTTTCGTTTAAATGTTCCCCAACTTCTTCAGTACTGCGCACCAGGATCATGGTAGCTAGCCTGCAAAAAACTCTTTCTAGGATCCTACATCCACTTGTTAGTCCAAACATTCTTTCTATGCATAGGTATAACATATCTATCATTATACTTATCAAATCTATTCATATCAAACTTTCTTTCATCTATTAATGCCCTAGTTTTGAAGCTAGGACACAATCAATCAAGCATACCTAGATCCATGCTTGAGAAACAAAAAAAATCACTTATCTTACTTCTACAGAGAACAAAGCTTTCAGATCTAAGAACTTTTCACTATTCTTACCTTTATTAGAGAACAAAGCTTACAGATCTTACCTCTTTTCTACAGATCTGACTTCTTTCTTTCATAAATTTCCACTTTTACTTTTCTTAGACCATAGAGAATTTAGATATCGCTTCTTTTCTTCGGATATGATCTTATTCCTAGCAAAAAGCTTCAGAGGTCGAGTAAAAATCTGCGCACTAGGGAAACAGACCTATGCACAGATCTTTCTTTTGCACAAAGTTTTTTCTTCCTCAGTTCCCAACAATCACAGTTTCGGGTCCCGACAACAAAACCATTTTTTGGCACAGGGGAAGACCTAGGGTTCAACGCTCAAGGGCACACCAAAAAATCCCTAACTACCAACCCTTTCGGCAACACCTGCGAAGAAGATGAAGTCTCACCCGAGGTAGAGGCAGGGGTGATTGCAGGACAGGGATGTCTACAACCAGGGGAATCTCAAGTGGACTAATACAACAATAATGCAACATTCATATATCTTTTACCAGCTAGATCTACTATGCACAACCATACATCTGATCTAACATAATAATGCAATTAATAGTATAACAATAATAGAGATCTAGGCAGCAATCACAGACACATAACACCAGATATACGTGGTTCACCCTCTCTCCAGGGATACGTCCACATAACAGTGCTTATAATATATTAAGATAAAGCTTACAGTTCTGATCTGCACTCTTAGTCAGCAGATCTTTTCTCTTTTTCTTTCTGTGTCCCACCTTCCTGTGCACCCAGCTGCAGGAATGGATCTTCGCACCCTGCTGAAGATCTTACAATACCAGAAGGCTCTCACTCTCAACACTCCTCTCTCTCTCACAGTACAATAATCTCTCAACCAACAACAATCAATATCAATACCCAACATTAGTATCGACCCGACCTAGGTCCTCTCGACCTCTATTTATACATTATAGTCCCTCACCGACAACCTTAGGTCGAAACCTAGGTGTCAAAAACCGTAATTACCAAAACCCTAGGTGTCTAAAACCCTAGGTCAACTTGACCCTCTTTTTCAAGGCTTCGCCAGCCTGTGTTTCCTTCTTCATCTCACGCTCTCCAAAGCATCCGAAGATGGATTTCTCTTCTTATTGAGTTGTCCACTATCCTTCTTCCTTCCTAATCTGTCATCCCTGATCTTCTCATCCAATGGCTTGCTTTTCCGTACTTCGCTCCATCCTTCCTGCTCTTTTGCTCATTTTGACTCAGTAACAGTTACTCTGTCTCCCAAGAAGCTCACTTTTTACCTTTCCTTCCTTGTTCTTCGCTTCCTTCCATAACCAAGGGCCAACAACTTGCTTAAGTCAGTTCAAACCAAAGCCATACAAATGGAGCATAGTATACAAGAATTCAAGGATCTGTTTGAAGAGTTGTTCATCAAAGGCCTCCCACCATTTTGGGATGGAAAAAGGAAATTATATGATTAGTAAGAGTACAACTCTCACCTCGCCCAATCCAGAATGGATCACTCTAAGTTTGAAAGTCTGGAGGAAAACTTGAAAGGAGCCACCCCGGTAGAATGTTTGGCCATAGATTTCGAGATCTTGAATCAATTTAAGACAATGAATATTGGGCTACCAGCCATGACTTATTCCTCTTGCATTGACTTGGAGATCCTAATCAAGGAAATGATGGACTACAAGATCTCTTTTGACTTGCAGTGGAAGGAGATAGTACGGCTGGGTAAGACAAAATGTAGTTTTCTAGGAACCAACAAATATCCTCCAAGTGTCACCAAAGTGGAAAGTTTGACAGAGGACCAAAGTAGTACAGATGGCGAAGACAAAAGTTGAGCAGTCAGAGAAATTGATCGTTAGTTTATCAAAAGTTTTTGATTAATCATTGTAAATTGGTTCACATACCGAGACTATCTGTTGAAATTATTGTAGTCAATTTTAGAAGCTGAAACTTTTCAGTTCAACTATTGTAATCGGTTTCTAATTGAAAGGAACTCAAAATTATGTAAATGATAGAAGTTCTGAATGTATTAATGTTGGCAGAAGTGCAAGGGCACCTTTTAGTTGTTCTGAACTCAATTGTAATTTTCTGGAGCTGAATGGAATACATATGCAGAAGCTTTTGAAGTCTCTATGAAAAGATTCTAATGGTGGTGATATGAGTTTTGTCTCTTATCCTTGTATGTATTTCCTGTATTCTTGTTGAACACACTGACTACATTGAGAATGGGGGGTGAACAATGTAGGGCTCTTTTTCCCAAAACTTCCCTCTTACACAAAACTCATTAGTTAACAATCACCATTAACTCATTACTCATTGTTTTCATTTAAAACCAGTTAAATGTGAACACATATCAACAACATATATCAACAATATATCATCAACAAGTCATCACCACAAGAAACACAAGATGTATGTACAATTTTATTTTTATTACGGACTACACTCCTTGAGGTTTTTCAACAACAACTGAATAGAGTACAACTCTACAAGAGCACCAACTCTATAATGCAAGACTCATATTACACCCTCAGCACCAACTGAGATGAGGCAACAATCCTCCACAGATATCAATCTGTCATAGGTACGCGAGCTATCGGTAGTGCAACATGCGTATGTACGTACTCTACCAGTAGTACAACCCACATATGTACGCGGACAGTATATACTACAACCTACGTATACTTCTGAGCAATTTCGGGTTTTCCTTTTTCATCACACACTCAGATCCTCTGCAACCTGCAATCATATTCTCTTTTGTCTCTCACTGTCCAATCTGACCCACAATCAGTCACAACACATCCAATCTCTCCAACAACATACTCATTCTTCTCAACCATACAATATGAATGCTACTCAATCATGTATAATCAACTAGTATACTATAGCAATCATATCAACATTGAATCATAAGAGTGATGCTCACTCCATCAATCATCACAAACCACATCACAACAACCATACCAAGAATGCCTTAAACATTCACCACATAACAAACAAGAATATCCATCAAGACAATAATACAACCATACCAGAGTTTCTATGGCATGTCTGATCCCATAGAATGAAGATATGGAACCTGCTTTAGTCTTCAACCGCCAGTCATGAACTCAAACACCAATCTCCAAGACTTTATCCACTGTACGCGCCATGTCTTCATACAACCCGGGTATGTATGCGTCCTGGCCCATTGCAACTCGTGTATACCTCATAAGCTAGGGGTTCTGAACTTCCAAGAATTTTGTCGTCATGGTCTCAGACTTTGTCGAAAATTTAATGCGTCCATGATATCCTCCATACTCTCTCTCTCAGAATAGATCTTCAATCATGCTCAAGAGATACACTTGACATCTCCCCTAAATGTACTTTTCACAAGAGACCCTTGCCTCTTATTTATACTTCTCCAAATAGCATCTTCTAGGTCACTTAACCCACTTCCAGGTCACTTAACCCATTTCTAGGTCACTTAACCTATTTTCCTCATTTTAGGGTTAACCACTTTCCATAAATAGAAAGTTATCCATTACTTTATCATTTAAATAATCCTCCTTGACTTTGTCACCTCACTTTATCATTTAAATAATCTTCTTTGATTTTGTCACTTTACTTTATTATTTAAACAATCCTTCTTGACTTTGTCACTTTACTTTATCATTTAAATAATGATTTATTCTTTTCAAGAACTTTGACTTCTTTGACCTTTTGGGGCTTCAAGCCTTCATATGAGGGTCCTCCAACTTCGTAAGGCCATAACTCTCAAACCATGAGGAGTTATGTGACATTCCACATACCACCGGAAATGGCATGACAAACACTATCCATCTAGGATAGTTTCACCAACGGATTCACTGTTCTTCATCTAATTTTTCCACATATAAGCATGGGTTCTCCAACCATACTTCTAGGATAACTCAATTGTAAAGCGTCTTTCCGTGAGGGATTTCACCATAAGGGGACCACTTTGGAGTTCACCCATTTGTGCACCTTATCAACCATGACATGACTATAATGATCAATGCATCATATATCAAAGAAACCATATCGATCCATCTTCATCTTTGCATCATGTATCAATGAAAACTCATTGAACCATATTCATCTATGCATGACATCATATGCATCATTTACTTGACATCTATCCATTCTCATCAAGGAAAATACATATTACATTTGACATCAATCATCAATCAATCAATCCTTTGGCATCAATCAATCACTTGACATCAATCAATGACATTAATCAATCACTTGACATCAATCAATCAAACCATTGGCATCAATAACAACATGATCCAACAATCTCCCCCTTTGGCATTGATGGCAATACTAACATTGATTTCAACACCAATCATTGATGTCAACATGTAGACAAGGCATGCTCTACATCAATAATCATCAAACATATCAATGTGGCTATCTCTTCCCATCAATAAATATCAATCACACCAATGTGACTATCTCTCCCCCTTGGGGCTACTCCCCCTGCTTGAACTCTCCTTGGGGTTGCTCCCCCTGTCTAAATGCCTTTGATATTCCTCTCAATAATCTCTCCCCTTTTGAACAAGGGATATCACTCTGATGTAATGCTAAATATACAATGACCGTCGCTCCCCCTGGAATTATGCCTCTGTGCTCATTCTTCAAATATAAGGCTCTTTCTTAGTATACATATGATAAATATATCCTCCTAGAATCATGGGAAGAAGAATGAATCCCCCTATGGGTATGTCTCCCCCTATCTTCTCTACAAGATTAACAATATGCTACCACATGACGATCCTTGGACTTGTTCATGCATCAAACTCATGCCATACCAAACATCATGAAGCAAGAGATATGTCAACAATGAAATAGAAAATCATGAGCAAAATATCAACCAAGTACATCTTGTACCAAAATGTGTGCTCATCATTCACAACACCCATGTGCATCCACCAATATTCCAACCATGTGCATCATGTCAACATGCCAAACAATGTGTCATATCACTCATGATGTATCTCTACCATGCCACAATTATCAAATGTCTCATGTACCAAACTATATGCTAATCAAGTAATACCAATGATGTACTTTTAGCCAAGTACTCATCATCTAAACATAAACATGTATATCAAAATGTATCACTACTTGTACCAAGCAAGTACATCAACCATGCACCAATACCACAACAACATGAGTCCTCATATATGTATGCCAAGTCCTCCATAAAACATGTGCCAATCAAACTGCTAGTAGGTGCCTCTACCAATGTACTAGAAATGTACCAATCATGCATCAATTATAGATCAAGCTATGAATCATCAATTATGGACAACATGTTCACCTCATCAACTCACCAACTACATGTCCCAATATGTATCCCATCTGTATGCCAAATGCATGCACCAAGATATCCAACAAGTAAGATTTCAATAATACATCATAGGATATATCAATGAAACTCAAATATGTACCAACCATGTACCCCAACAGATCATACTCAATCATCCATTCACTACATCAAATACTAAGCATCCAACAATACATGTTCTAGTAGTATGCTTCAATAGATCAATGACATCTCTAGCTAGAATCATTATGATATATCACATAACCAAGGTACCACAACTTCACTACAATAACCAACATTGTTCTTCAACAAAAAATGCCTCAATCCACAAATAGTGTCAGAACCTGCAACAAACCATGTCAGACCCTGCAACATAGAGTTATACCATCATATCAAGTTACAACCCATGTGCATTTCCTTTTTCCCAAGGCTTTACCACATATCCACGGCCTATTGCACAACATCTCGCGTATGTACATGACCTATTCAAGGTCAGCCTGTGTATGTACACGACTGCTACCATGGTCACCCGCGTATACCTTAGTAGATGACACACTTGAGCTTCCCTTTAGGATTTCATTTTTTTCTGGTTGCTCAGTCTTCTTCACCCATTTCCGAAGGTGTCCCTTCTTCTCAAAACTTGAGCTCTGAGCTTCCATATTTTCAAATATGTATCCCTTCCTTACTTCATTCCTTCTTCTAGTCATGATATGTGAATTTCTTATCATGGACTTTCTTCTTGTGTTCCAGCAGTCCTGGGATTTGTGGTCAAATCCACTACATCTGTAGCATCTCATGGTGTTAGAACATCAATGTGTCCTACTTGATCACATCTCCAACACCTTATGGTGTTATAAAATATTCCATTGTATTTCCTTTCATAAGATCTACATTCAAAATCTTTGTGACCATATTCATTACATGAATAACAATTCCCATGAAAAATACTTTCATACCTTTTCTTTGGTGTCCCAAAGATAGCTTCTTGATGTCTTCTTTTCTTTGTTCTTTTGAAATTCTCTTTGCCTTGTGTGGCAACATTTCCTTCATCCTTTGAGGGACTTACCTCATTCTTCTTTGACGTGCTTGATTCAACATGTGTAGCTTTTTTCTTGTATTGAAGACCTGATTTATCATTTGCTGATCTTTGACTTTCC
Source organism: Picea glauca (assembly GCA_000966675.3). Taxonomy (NCBI): domain Eukaryota; kingdom Viridiplantae; phylum Streptophyta; class Pinopsida; order Pinales; family Pinaceae; genus Picea; species Picea glauca. The sequence goes on along the minus strand of JZKD02S1925154.1, from coordinate 876,795 downwards.
AAGATCTCATTTAAGATTTGTGAGCTATTCAAGAATTTGTTTGACTTCTCTACTTTCTTTCTAAGATCAACAAATTCAGCTTCTAACTTATGACATGACTCTTCCTTTTCATTTATTTGATTCTTCAATAGTTCCTCTACCCTTTTGGCTTCTTCAATTTGGGTCTTGAGATGGAAAATAGTTTTAAAATTTTTGCTAATCTCATCATCTACCTTTGTATCTTCGTTTTCATTCTTTAGTCTTGTGATCTCTTCTTCCTTTTCTTCTAATTGAGTCTTTTTACTCTCTTCTTGTTCCTTGAGCATTTCCCTTAACTTCAAGATGTGCCTTTGACTCTTATTAAGAAACTTTTTAGTGTTATCCGAAAGATAGCTATAGTCTATATAATAATGGTCATTGCTATATTCATATAAACCATCTTCAACCTTCTTTTGAAGTTCTAATAGATATTATTCTATTCTTTCCATGGGATAACTACCATCAAACTCTACACAACATATCTCTAGATTTTCGTCTTCACTTGTAGAGAAAAATTCAACATCATCACATTTTGAATCATTGCAATCAAGGGTCTTTGAGGATTCTTTACCTTTATTTGAAATATCTTCAAGATCTTCCTTTTTGCCAACATATTCACATGATTCATTTGAAATGTCTTCAAGATCTTCCTTTGTGATATCATCACTTGATTCTTTGTCTTCACTTGAAAATTTTTCAAGATCACATTTAGAAATAATACAATCAAGAGTTTTAGGAGATTATTTACCTTTAATGATCTTGATGGAGTGATCTTCAATATATTCCTTCTCCTTCTTGCTTTGATATGTCTCCTCTAGTTTTAGCCATAGATCCTTGGCGGAAGTGCATTGTCCCATGCTCTCTTTGATAGGGCTTGAGAGTCCACTAAGAATGGGCTTGAGAGCCAATGCACCATTGTTCTTTCCTTCCCTTTGAGCTGCATACTTTGACTTGTTCTTCAATGAAACTGATCCACCAATGGTTGCCTTCCAAATACCTATTCCCATTTCCTTCAAATGCACTCTCATTTCTATTCTCCAAGTAGAATAGTTTTCCTCATCAAGGATTTGAACTTCATCATCCATTTGTGTGTCCATGGATCTCCTCCAAGCTTGTTAAGGCTTATAGTGAAGGCCCGCTCTGATACCAATTGTTGAACACACTGACTACATTGAGAGGGGGGGGGGTGAAAAATGTAGGGATCTTTTCCCCAAAACTTCCGTCTTACACAAAAATCATTAGTTAGCAATCACCATTCACTCATTACTCATTGTTGTCATTTATAACCAGTTAAATGTGAACACATATCAACAACATATATCAACAATATATCATCAACAATTCATCACCACAAGGAACACAAAGAACAAAAGATATATGTACAATTTTCTTTTTATTATAGACTACAATCCTTGGGGTTTTTTAGCAACAACTTAATAGAGTACAGCTCTACAAGAGCACCAGCTCTATAATGCAAGACTCATCTTACACCCTCAGCACCAACTGAGATGAGGCAACGATCCTCCACATATATCAATCTGTCACAGGTACGCGGCCTGTCGGTAGTGAAACATGTGTATGTACACACCCTACCAGTAGTACAACCCGCGTATGTATGCGGCTAGTATATACTACAACCTGCGTATACTTTTGAGCAATCTAGGGTTTTCCTTTTTCATCACATACTTAGATCCTCTACAACCTACAATCATATTCTCTTCTGTCTCTCACTATCCAATCTGACCCATAGGCAATCACAACACATCCAATCTCTCCAACAACCTACTCATGCTTCTCAACCATACAATATGAATGCTACTCAATCATGTATAATCAACCAGTATACTATAGAAATCATATCAACACTGAATCATAAGACTACTTCTCACTCCATAAACCATCACAAACCACATCACAACAACCATACCAAGAATTCCTTAAGAATTCATCATACCAGAGTTTCTATGGTAGATATGATCCCATAGAATGCAGATCTGGAACATGCTTTAGTCTTCAACAGCCAGTCATCAGCTCAAACACCAATCTCTATGACTTTATCCATTTTACGTGCCCTGTCTTCATATCGCCCGCATATGTACTGTTGAATATGTGACAACGAACGGGATGCAAGATTTGATGGTTGTTACATGAACCCGAATAGGATACAATAGTTCAATTGTTTATTGGAATATCTCATAAATCTCTCATGCATTGTTAATTTGTTGAAACAAGTTTGCTAAAATGGAATGCAACATTTATTGCCAGCATTTCATGTAACTATGTAAATATTGCTATAAATCCATGAAGCCTGTAGAGGCAAGTGAGGGGTGTGAGAGAGTTGGATGTGGGGAATGATTTAGAGCCTGCAAGGCTGTTTTAATATATTTGTTCTAAATAATAAGAGAACCGATACCATTGTTCCGTGGATGTTTCCCTCATGAGGTGAAGGAGGGTTTTACCACGTAAAATATCCGTGTTTTTTTGATGAGTTTGCTATTTGCAATTTCTGTCTTCTGTGTATTTTTTATTCTGCTGTAATATTCATTTTTGTGATTGCTCGATCCTAACAAGTGGTATCAGAGCGAGGTTAAGACAAGATCACAAGTTTATCGAAAACAAGATTACTGGTTGGAGCTACAAAGGACCTGCAAATGTGTGTTTGCAAATAATATTTCCATGCATTCGATCAACAGAGGTGTGAGGTCAGTTGCTAGAAACACTTATGTTTCTGTGTGTTGTTGGAAAATAATATTTTCTTCTATTTATGTGCGTGGATGACAAGTAATGTTTTAGTTGGAAAATTAAAGGTGTGTCGGGACTAGTTATACGATTGCAAATAATATTTTTTCCATTCATTCGACCAAAGATATTGTATGTGATATTACTGTGTTGCAAATAATAATTAAATTAAAAGGGTAGTTGCAGATCCTTATTTATTTTATGCATTAATAAATGAGTTCTTGAAACGAGGACTACTTACTGAGCTTTGTTGGTGGTATGGTGCATTAAAGTTTTTGTTATAATACCTTGAAATGGTTTTACATGGATTTAAAAATAAAATTGGATCGAATGGTTTCTTTAAAAGAATTTAATATATGGTAGATCATTTAAAAGGTGGGAGTTACAAGGTTTTAAAAGGTTAAAGGGTTTTTTGGTATAAATTATTAAATCTTGTATTTATTCCTTCAGCCTTGTAATATTTGATCAACCATCATATTATAAATCTTGTTTTTATAATCTTTGGGTTTTATAAATTTCTGATCCGGTTCCTTAAGAAAAATGGAAAATATGCACGGTGCAAGGTTTGAGGTGGAGAAATTCAATGGTAAAATTAATTTTGAATTATGGAAACTAAAGATGCGAGATCTGCTTGTGCAACAAGGCCTACAAAAGGCACTGGTGGGAAAGCCAAATAAACCCGTGGGTATGTCAGATGAGAACTAGGAAGATCTGTATGCAAAATCTCTCAGTACCATCCATCTGTATTTAGCAGATGAAGTGTTATTTAACATTGCAGAAGAGAAGACAACAACATGATTATGGAGCAGGTTGGAAGCTCTATACATGACAAAATCCTTGACGACCATGATTTTCTTGAAGAGGCAGTTGTATACTTTAAGGATGAATGAAGGTACACAAATAGTTGATCATATAAATAATTTTAATAACCCGATTTGTCAGTTATCTAGTGTGGATGTAAAATTTGAAGAAGAAGATAAGGCAATTTCTTTATTATGTACTTTACCTAAGTCATGGGATAATCTAGTCACGTCTATGTGGTTTAGTACATTGGATTCTTTAGATTATGATACTGTTGTTGGAGCCTTGTTATCTAAGGAAGGGCACAGGAAAGGTAGCACGGAAACCTCAACAATAGTTGCAATGGAAAATAGAGGACGATCTAGTGAATGAGGGAAGAGTTCGAAAGGTACATCCAGATCTAATTCAAGGGGAAAGAAGGGTAATATAAAGCGTTGGTATTGTAATAAATCAGGGCATCGTTAGAAATATTGTTGGAAACGGAAGCAAGCATCAAAGGAAGAGGACTCTACAAAGGAGGAAAATGTAGTTGAGAAGGATTTAGGTATGATCGATGAGGTATTGTCCACATCTAATGTCTCATAGTACCATTATAATTGGTTAATTGATTCTGGAGCATCCCATCATATGTGTCTTCATATAAATTGGTTCGGTACATACCATTCTATAGATGACAGAGTAGTTTATATGGGAAGTGATGTTACATGTAAAACTGTTGGGATAGGGAGTATCAGAATAAAAATGTTTGATGGGACTATTAGGATTCTAACGGAAGTGAGACATGTACCTGATCTAAGAAAAAACTTGATATCTTTGGGAGTTCTGGATTCTTGTGGATATAAAGGCACAGTTCAAGGTGGATTTTTAAAGATATCGAAAGGTATCTTGGTTGTCATGAAGGAAAACAGAGTCGGGAACCTATATAAAATTGAAGGGAGAATAGAAATCGATCATGCAACAGTGGCATTGGATGATGCAGGAGACTCCACTCATTTATCGAATTAGCAACTGGATCATTTAAGTGAGAAATGAATGAAGGTACTTATTGATCGAAAGTTACTTCCTAGTTTAAAAGCTGTAGATTTGAAGTTCTGTGAGCATTGTATTTATGGTAAACAAGATAGACAGAAATTTAAATATGGAAAACACATAAGTAAAGGTATCCTTGACTATATTCATTCTGATCTTTGGGGTCCATCTCCTAAACTCTCTTATGGAGTATCATCATATTTTGTTAGTTTTATAGATGATTACTCTAGGAAAATATGGATCTATATGTTAAAGAGAAAAGTTGATGTTTTTGACAGATTTAAGAACTTTAGAGATTTGGTTGAGAATAACATTGGCAAATCCATTAAATGTCTTAGAACAGATAATGGAGGAGAATTTACTTCTAAGGAGTTTGATAATTATTGCAAGAATGAAGGGATAGAGAGACATAGAACCATTGTCTACACTCCGCAACAGAACGGTGTTGTTGAACGCATGAATAGGACTCTCCTCAAGAGAGCAAGGAGCATGCTCAGTAATGAAAAGTTGCAGCAAGAATTGTGGGGAGAAGCACTACTTACAGCTTGCTACTTGGTCAACCGATCACCATCGACAACAATTGATTGCAAAACTCCAGAAGAGGTATGGACAGGTCAACCATGTAATTATTATAATCTTAGAGTATTTGGTTGTGATGCCTATGTACTTATTCCGAAAAATCAACGTTCCAAACTAGATCCTAAATCACATAAATTGGTATTTGTTGGATATGGTGATGGTATTAATGGATATAGATTGTGGAATCCTACTTCCCACAAGATCATCATAAGCAGAGATGTAATATTTGAAGAACTTTCACTCTCAAAATCAGACATAAATAATGATATGAAACATGCTAATGAATCACAGTTACAAAAAATTCAAGTTGATATTCATTCATCTACGAAGGAGAATCATGAGGATGTTCACGATGAGGACATTCATGAGGAAAATCCTTAGGAGGATGATCATACAGAAATGTCTCAAGAAATAGAGGAAATGCCACATCAAATTGTACGAAGATCTACATGGGTCAGATCTTTTCCAAAAAGGTATGATGATTATGTTTCATCAATTGCTTTGATATCTAATGATGGTGAACCTAATTTTTATCAGGAAGCAATGGAGGTATCTAAAAGTTCCAAATGGAAAGAAGCAATGAAAGAAGAGATGGATGCCTTAAAAAAGAATGAAATATGGGACCTAGTAGAACTTCCAGAAAACAGAAAGGTTGTTGGGTGTAAATGGGTCTACAAATTGAAGAAAGGTGATGATGATAAAGTGGACAAATACAAAGCAAGGCTGATGGAAAAAGGTTTTCTTAGAAATCAGGTATTGACTTTCATGAGATCTTTTCACCAGACGTAAAACTTGTTTCAATTAGAATTGTATTAGCACTAGCTGCTTTACTTGATCTTGAATTCGAGCAACTAGATGTTAAAACATCATTTTTACATGGTGATTTGGATGAGGAATTTTTCATGGAACAACTGGAAGGGTTCGTTCGGAATCGCAATAGGAAGTTTTTTTGCAAACTTAGGAAATCATTGTATGGCCCGAAACAATCTCCCAGTCAATGGTACAAAAAGTTTGATTCTTCATGGTGAGCCAGGATTTTACCAGAAGTGAGTATGATCATTGTGTTTACTTTAAAAGGTTGGAAAATGACATATTTATTATTCTGGTGTTATATGTTGATGATATTCTTGTTGCAAGCAAAAGCATGGTTGAAATCAGTAGGTTAAACGCTCAGTTGGCTAGGACATTTGATATGAAGGATCTAGGAGTTGCAAAACATATTTTGGGCATGGAGATACACAGAGACGGGAAAAATGGTAAGTTGTGGTTATCACAAGAGAAGTATGTGGAGAAAATACTTCAGAGATTCAGTATGAATAAGGTGAAACCAGGAAATATCCCTTTGTCTTCCCATTTTAATCTTTCTTAAGGTTTGAGTCCTAGTAGTGATGACGAAAAGGAGTATATGTCTCGTGTACCATATGCTAATGTAGTAAGAAGTTTGATGTATGCGATGGTATGTACAAGACCATATATTTCACATGCAGTTGGTGTTGTCAGTAGATACATGGAAAATCCAGGTAAAGAACATTGGGCAACAGTGAAATGGGTGCTTCGGTATCTTAGAGGCACAAGCAATTATTGTATCACTTTTGATGGTTGCAATGATGAAGGTTGCAATAATGTTGATTCAGATTTTGCAGGTGATTTGGACAAAAGAAGATCTACTTGAGGACATGTCTTCACTCTTGCAGGTGGTCCTATAAGTTGGATTTCAAAGCTTCAAAACATTGTTGCTTTATCCACTGCAGAGGAAGAGTATATATATGCTTCACATGCTTGCAAAGAGGCAATTTGGTTAAAGGGTTTACTGGGTGAGTTAGGAAGGTTTCAGAATAATGTAAAAATTTTCTGTGATAGTCAAAGTGATATTTATTTGTCTAAAAATCCATCTTATCATAGTAAGACAAAACATATTCCTGTAAAATACCATTTTGTAAGACATGTTATTGATGAAGGTGGAGTGGTTCTTGAAAAGGTCAACACTCAAAAGAATTGTGTAGACATGTTCACGAAACCAGCTGCATTAGAGAAGATGTGGTGGATTTTAGCTTCTCTTGGTTTGCAAGAAAGGTGATGAACAAAGAAATGAGCAAGGTATTAGGTAAATTGTTGTCAAGGTGGAGATTGTTGAATATGTGACAATGAATAGGAAGCAAGATCTGGTGGTTGTAGCATGAACCTGAATAGGATATAGTAGTTCAAATGTTTATTGGAATATCTCATAAATATCTCATGCATTGTTAATTTGTTGAAACAAATTTTCTAAAATGGAATGCAACATTTATTGCCAGCAGTTCATGTAACTATGTGAATATTGCTATAAATCCATGAAGCCTGTAGAGGGAAGTGAGGGGTGTGAGAGAGTTGGATATGAGGAATGATTTAGAGCCTGCAAGGCTGTTGCAATATCCATGTTCTGAATAATAAGAGAATCGATACCATTGCTCCGTGGATGTTTCCCTCATGAGGTGAAGGAGGGTTTTACCACGTAAAATCTTTGTGTTTTTTTGATGAGTTTGTTATTTTCCATTTCTGTCTTCTGTGTATTTTTTATTCTGTTGTAATATTTGTTTCTGTGATTGCTCGATCCTAACATGTACGTGTCCTAGCCCATTGCAGCCCACGTATAACTTAAAAACTAGGGTTTCTGAACTTCCAAGACTTTTTCCCTCATGGTCTCAGACTTTGTCGGAACTTTGATGCATCCATGAGATCCTCCATACTCTCTCTCTCTCTCTGGAGAGATCTTCAATCATGCTCAAGAGATACACTAGAGATCTCCCCTAAATGTAATTTTCACAAGAGACCCTTGCCTCTTGTTTATACTTCTCCAAATAGCATCTTCTAGGTCACTTAACCCACTTCCAGGTCACTTAGCCCATTTCTAGGTCACTTAACCTATTTTCCTCATTTTAGGGTTAACCACTTTCCATAAATAGAAAGTTATCCATTACTTTATCATTTAAATAATCCTCCTTGACTTTGTCACCTCACTTTATCATTTAAATAATCTTCTTGGATTTTGTCACTTTACTTTATTATTTAAATAATCCTTCTTGACTTTGTCACTTTACTTTATCATTTAAATAATGATTTCTTCTTTTCAAGCACTTTGATTTCTTTGACCTTTTGGGGCTTCAAGACTTCATATGAGGTTCCTCCAACTTTGTAAGGCCATAACTCTCAAACCATGAGGAGTTATGTGACATTCCACATACCACCATAAATGGCATGACAAGTACCATCCATCTAGGATAGTTTCACCAATAGCTTCACTGATCTTCATATCATTTTTCCACATATAAGCATGGGTTCTCCAGCCATACTTCTAGGATAGCTCAACCGTAAAGCATCTTCGCATTAGGGCTTTCACCATAAGGGGACCACTTTGGAGTTCATCCATTTTTTCACCTTATCAACCATGACAAGACTATAATGATAAATGCATCATATATCAAAGAAACCATATCGATCCATCTTCATCTTTGCATCATGTATCAATGACAACTCATTGATCCATCTTCGTCTATGCATGAAATCATATGCATCATTTACTTGACATCTATCCATTCTCATCAAGGACAATACATATTACATTTGACATCAATCATCAATCAATCAATCCTTTGGAATCAATCAATCACTTGACATCAATCAATCAAACCATTGGCATCAATGACAACATGATTCAACAATTCTTTAATTCCATTTGCATTTTCTTCTATTTAAATTGGATAGTTAAAAGCTCATAATTCATGTTGTGATGCTCTCGGCTTAAGCAATTTAAACTGTGTAATTTTCTTCCTAACCAATTCAGAATTCATTTCAGTAATGCTCTGATGCAGTTACTTGTTTTCTCCTTCTTCTTACACTCTGCATAAATACAATTTATAACTCAGATTCATCACTTCATTTAGCCTTTATCCTATGGAGAGTTTTACCGTCCAGTCATTGTTTTCATTCACTTTTAGAATTTCGACTCCATAGCCCTAAGTGTTCCTCCCCTTCCTTGACAAAAAATTTATAAAAAACCCCAAAAGAAACTAAATCTAGTGATCGATTGCAAAGAAACATCAAGTGACACGAGAGAGCCCTCTTTGAGCTAAGCAGGATAGTACCCAACTCTAAAGTTGGTTGAAATAGTTACCTTTGTCATTTGTTTATCAGCCGAACAAGTTTACATAGTGCTAACAGGGCGGAGTCAAAATATCAGAGGCAGAGAAGAGCCATGACTCTGTAGGTTCCACAAGAGGAGCCTGGGGGACCTGTTCCTCAACATAAGCCATGGGTTTGTTGTCGTCCAACCAATTTTTGGTGGAGCTAGGTGAAATATTCAAGGGAGGACCAGTAGGGTGAGCATGAGAAATGGGGGGCATAACTAGTTCAGTGGAGGGTCCAGGATGATGGTGCCAAGAAACAAAGTTGTAGCAGGATGATCCTCTCTTGGGATTTGCCCTTTCTCAAAGTATTGTGAAAGATGGGGGGGAAATGACAATCAATAGGAGGAGAGGACACGCGCAACATGAAAAACCAGAATGGAAGGGACAAACCTGAGTCTGGAGATGAACAAGAACAAGAATAATGAGACAATTTCCAATGCTAACCTTCATATTTGCAGCCAAATTGATAGTGGAGAGATCCATTAATGTCGAGTTGACAACATTAAGATGATTTGTACCAGGCCTGGCATATTTTGGCTCACGCTTTGAGTGCACCATTAACACTATCTTCCCACATAGGCACACCATTGTTCTCGTCAAGTGCATGCTACTCATGCAGAAGGGACTAAGGGAGAGGGTGGCAGCTGGGGGTATTAACTTCCCATCTCACATGGTTGTCATATGTCACTCCATATGGGGTATATATATATACCCTTCTATTTTCCTCAACATAAAAATTTATAAATATTATTATCAAAAAATCCTTTTTTCTCTTGGAGTACATAGAAATGAGTAAATGTTTGGAATGTGATGGCCAATGGAGTTCTAAACATTACCATATTAAATATTCATATTAAGACCATTTCAGAGTTCGGTTATCGAAATAAAAGTAAGGAAACACTTGAATGAAGTGCAAATCTTTCAGAGCGATGGCATAAACATAAGAGATTTTTAAATATAATATAATATAATATTATACACATCCCTTTTCAGAGTTGACCATCGGAGGAAAAAGAGGGAAGCACACGATCAGTGTGCGATGGCATTAATATTATATATATATATATATATATATATATATATATATATATATAACAAACACTTTCCCTTTTCGTGTTGACTTTCGGAGGAAAAAGTGGGGAGCACAAAATTGGTGAGAAAAGATCACGTAAGACGTTGGATTAGGGTTTTATAATTATTATATAATATATTATTAAATATTAATATAAAATCCCTTTTGAGATTGGTTGTCGAAGAAAAAAGAAAGGAGAACATGCCTAGCATGTGAAGAATTTGGGGTCCGAATATCTAAGGCATTATTGTAACAACCCTAATTAATTCTTTAATTATCATGATTAATAAATATTAGTTTAATGAATTATTAAAATAGATTTTTTTTTTGAAGACTTATTTTAGTATATAATTGTTATTGGTAGTTGAACCAATTTATGGGGGGATAAGGTGGTTGAGTGATTAATGAGGGGAAGGTAGTTGGATAAGGGAGGAGAAGGAAGATAAGGAGGGGAGAGGACTCGGGAGTGAAGAAGTATTTTTGGTGGAGGGATATTTTTAATTTATGAGGGGGTCAGAAATTTGGAGGGGGAGAGGAGAAGGGAGGAAGCAGTTTGGGTTACATATGTTTTGCATCTGTTTTGCAGACAACTTACTTGAGGACTCTCAGAGGGGCATGTGTTTCTGGGAATTTTGGGTTCGGAGTCTAGGAAACCATAAGGAATCTTGGGGCTAAGGAGTCGAAGAGGTTGTTCCTAGCTGGTTCGGAGGTTAATCAATTTGGGCAGGATTTATCAACTTTAGTCCAGCTTCAGTTTAGCATCAGGTTGAGCTTCAGTTCAACATCATATTGAGGTAAATACATTTCATTATCATTATGTTCATTATTATACGGTTGTTTCTGTTCATCATTATAAGCATGGGTTCTCGAGCCATGTTTTTTTATTTCTTTATTGAGATATAAAAAAATAAAGAAATTTAGTAAAATAAATAAATAAATAAATTGGGGACCATCGGCCATGGCTGGGTCTGTCCACAGAGAAGGGATGGTCACATCTCTTCCAAACCCTGTGACCAAGAACCCCAACTCTTAGTCGCCATGAAACCATCGGAGCCCAAGCCCAGAGCATGGGCACCTGAAATCTACCATAAGCCAAGGGCCAAGGCCGCACAAGCACCCACTGGGTCGACTATTGGCCGAGTCCTTCTTTGTTCTCACCTCGTGGTTGCTCTTTCTTAGAAAGAAAAACAAAAATCAACACAATGTGTTGGGGTCCCGCTGCTCTCAGACCAACTAGCCACCGTAACAGATGCACCAAAGGTCGGGTCGGCCTAGCAGCCATGGTCATGCCTTCCAAAAGGTCGGCAATGGAGCTTGGGCTGCGCCCTCAAAACCCTTGAGAGAAAACAAAACAAAACGTCAGAGCCAAACCCTAGTGATTGTGAAGGAGAATGAGCAGAGGAAAGGTTGAATATGTCCTTTTGTTTTCAAGTATATATATTTTTTATTGCTTAGAGTTGCAGGAAAAAGGCACGTGGCCTTCATACAAAGCCTATGCATGTAAGTATCATGTCACGGTTTATGTTTTTTTTAATTATTGTCTTGTCTTAATTATTTGCTTATTAATCTTTTATTTTAATTTTTTGTTTAT
>JZKD02S1925154.1:823470-840771 GCA_000966675.3 Picea glauca | reverse complement strand
ATCTAGGATCTACCCTTAGATAAAAGGGGTCGGCTCTGATACCAATTGCTGGACAACTGAGAGGGGGGGGGGTGAATCAGTTGTTATCATGCTTAAACAATTATGCTTATTTTAAATTCTTTACAGAGCACTCAATGACAATCACAATAATGCAGGGAAGTAAGTAATAGAACATTCAACATCATTCACACATAAGGGATACACAGAGACAAATATTTCATGAGGAAACCCATAAAGGGTAAAAACCTCTTCTTCTTTATATGATAAGTATTCTTTACATTCTATACATTATCATACTTATGAGCACCAACTCATAATGAGGCTACAACCTTTGTTTTGCAAGATGCTACTTGATGAGAGCACCAACTCTCTGATTTCTCTAGCATCAACTAGAAGGAGGCACCAACTCCCTAGTTTCTCTAGCACCCACTAGAAGGAAGCAAAAACTCCCTAAGTGTTCCAGAATCAACTGGATGGAAGCACCAACTTCCACTCACACATGCACCAACATGTAAAACAGAGAACTACAGTTCTCCCTTGCACCACCATACCACCCTGGTTTCTCTAGCTGCAACTAGATGGAAGCTACAACTCCCTGTGTTCAAGCACCCACTTGAACCTTTGAGGACAACAGTCCTCCCTAGCACCTCCCAACCTCCCTGAAATATAAAGTTTGCTATATATATAAGTTTATCACAGTGATACAATATTTATCATTGGCTTACTAAGCTTATCACTATTCTTCTATGCTTCTCTGCTCTCCTGTATCAGTGTCTCTCTGTCTGCATCTTCTTGCATTTTCTGATCTTCTGTTTTTCTCTATAAGAGCACCTCAGCCTTCCTTTACTGTCTCACTGTCTTGCTACACAAATCCTTGTTCTTTCTATGCTTCTGCCTTTTATGCTCTATGCACGATCTCCATTCCATGCACCATTCCTCTTCTCTGTATTTCAGTTGTTGCACCCTCCTCCTTCTACATGTCTTAATCCCTCTCAACGACAAAAACCATCTCTTCTTTTTTCTTCCTTCTTATAGTCTCTATGCACCTTGTGCATGCCCTATGTGCAATGATTTTGCATGCTCTTCATGTCGAGTGCTCTGCCTGTTCAGCATTGCAACTCTTCAACTTCTCTGGCTGTTAAACCCATGTGTCCATCAACACTGGGTGTTATGATGAGATCCCTTAGCCTCTCCAACAGTCGAGACTCTTTGTCTTCTCTGTCATAGTCGAGCTCATCCTCTCTGTTGCAGTTATAGGCTTCAACACTCATCCATCTGTCAATTACCTCTACGAACAATCTTCATTCCACTAGCAGATTCCTTGAGACTCTTCAGCTCCTCTGGCAATCACACAGAAGTCTCTTCGAGTCCTCTGGCAGAAACCATCAGTGGTTTCTAGCAGTTACATTGTGAACCTCCAAAGACTGCTTCAACAACTGAATCACCACTGATCGATTAACTGTGAAGAGAAACAATAGCGCTTCGATCATATTCCTGAATAACCTACACTGTTGGATCATAAATGATGGGTCTCATGCTTATTTCGCCATTTCACAATTCGGAATTTCGGCATTTCGGCATTCCGACATTTGGCTTTTCGGCATCCCTGTGGTGAGGCATATCGACTCTCCATGTCCCAAGCCCTGAAATGGAGCTTGTGTCTGCAATCTCTTCTCTACATCTCTTCGACGATGTGACCACCGGTGGTGACCATAGCCTTATTCGAAAATGCATTTTGATGTTTCGGCATTTCGGCATTCCTGTTGCAAAGTGTTTCGAGACTCCAACTCCCGGTATCCGAAACCAACACCAAAAGGTGTTTTTCGTATTTCGACATTTCGACATTTCGACATTCCTTGTGATGAAGTGTTTTGACGCTCCATCTCCCGGTATCCGAAATCTACACAAAAAGGTGTTTCGACGTTTCACATTTCGCGACTTCGGGACTCCTGTGTTGAAGAGTCTCGACTCTTGACTCCTCCAAGTCCTGGTATCTGAACCTCCGATCGATGTGCCTATTTCGGGTTTTTGGGGTTTCGCATTTCATGATTCCGAGACTCCTAATGATGAAGAGTCTTGAATCTTCCAACTCCCAGTATCCAAAACTGTCCTCCTTCTTTTGGGATTTCGGTGTTTCGCATTTAGCGATTCCGGGACTCCTGATGATGAAGAGTCTCGACTCTTCCAACTCTCGGTATCCGAAATTGTCCTCTGCTTTTGGGATTTTGGTGTTTCGCATTTCGCAATTACGAGACTCCTGATGATGAAGAGGCTGGATTCTTCCAAATCCCGGCATCCGAAACTGTCCTCCTGCTTTCAGGATTTTGGTGTTTCGCATTTCGCAATTACGAGACTCCTGATGATGAAGAGTCTGGATTCTTCCAACTCCTGGTATCCGAAACTTTCCTCCTGCCTTCGGGATTTCATAACCCCACTTCACCTTGCTATTAAAGGGACGTGCAGGTTCTCCTAGATCCAACGCCGGTCGGACCTCGGGCTTAGATATGACGTTCATCGGGAATTCTCAATGGGATCCAAATATCACTGTCGCTTCTCCTCTCAGGCTTACATTGTCCCTGTTTTTCCATCGTTGCATATTCTGATCTTTCCATCAATGACAAGCACACCTACCTGTAAACAAGCCAACATCCCTTGCGCTGCAAAGTGGTGATGGGTTTCACTATTTTAGAGAACCCTTCCACAAATCTCTGATAATAACCTTCTAGCCCCATGAAGCTTCTTACCTCATGGGCATTTTTCGGCACTGGCCATTCCATAATAGCCTTTACCTTTTCTAGGTCCACAGAGATTCCTTCACTGGAAATGATATGTCCTAAATAGTGAATTTATTTCTGGAAGAAGGAACACTTTGAAAACTTCCCATACAATTTATTCTCTCTAAGGTAGGACAACACCGCTCATAAGTGTTCCTCATCCTCTCTTTCATTTTTGGAATAGATGAGGATGTCATCTAGAAAGACTTGTACAAAATGGTCTAAGTACTTCCGGAATATGCCGTTCATGAGGCTCATGAATATTGTTGGCACATTGGTCAATCCGAAAGGTACTACGACGAACTCGTAATGTCCAAAACGAGTTCGAAAGGCAATTTTAGGAATATCGCCTTCCTTAATCCTTAACTGGTGATACCCTGATCGCAAATCAATTTTTGAGAATACCGCTGCTCCTTTCATCTGATCAAATAGGTCATATATTCGCGGCATTGGGTACCTATTTTTCACTGTAGCATGGTTCAAGTCCCTGTAATCTATACACAATCGTAAGGAACCATCCTTCTTCTTTACAAAAATTACTAGTGCACCCCAAGGTGAGACATGGGCCTGATTAGCCCTAAGTCCAGTAGTTCTTTCAACTGCATTTGCAACTCACAAAGTTCTGGCGCTGTCATCCGATACAAAGTCTTGGAAATTGGTTCTGCACCAGGTTTTATCTCAATAGTAAAATCAAGCTCTCTCTCAGGAGGTAACCCTAGTAACTTGTTCGGAAAAACATCCTTAAATTCTGACAATACTGGGTACTGATCCAAGGAGGGTCCCTTCCTTTCATTCATTGCTTCCACTACATATAGTTGACACCCTTGCCTCATGCACCGCTTAACCTTCATAGTTGAGATAAAGCATAGAGACACCCGTCTCCGTACACTGTGGATCTCTACTGGTCTTCCTTCATCGTCGACACAAAGCACCCTTTTTGCGAAACAATCAACCAAAGCTCAATGAGCTTCTAACCAATCCATTCTAATGATTAGGTCGTACGTCTCGAGAGCAGTGACAGATACCTTCAACCTGGTAGTACACACTCCCAGGTCTACTATACAATTATCAACACTAGGTCCTACCGCTTGTTTTTCCCCCGAAGCCATCTCGACTTGTTTAAAGTCATCGTGCTCGTAGGCTGCCAACCCACTCTTTTCTAATGCAGATGGTGAAATGAAACTATCTGTAGCACCAGAATCAAATAAAATCTTTACATTGATATGATTTAGCGTACCTGATGAGTCCACCACCATGGATTGATGTTCTACCTGGAGATTATTAACCACTGCATAAATCTAGTGGCTGCTACTTGCTCTTCCTATGGGGGCTTTCCTTCTCTATGCGCAAATCCTGATTGTAACTCTGGGATTCACGCTAGTAATGGGGTCCTCCACATCCCCAACAGAAAACTTGAGATTGAACCTGCGCACTGTTCTGTGACAGTCTCTGAAATGAGTTCCTTCCCCTGGAACCCCTACCCCTACTAGCTACTCCCTGAGATGGTCGTGGACCTACCTGCGTCGTTGGTGATGAACATGATGCTGCTCTTGCTGCCATTGAAATCCCTGCGGCTATTGTCCTTGGTGTGACTCTATTACCATATGGAGGTGGCCTTGAGCCCCCTCCCCTGGGAAATTTCCTAGGGGCCTTCCCCACGAATCCAGGACGATGCGGAAAGGTCGATCTCGTACCTCCATTTAAGTTCATGTGTTCCTCTGTATAACGTGCATTTTCCACTGCTTTTTCCACTGAAGACGGTTTCTCCATCTGCACCATAGCCCTTATCTTAGGGTTTAACCCATAGACAAAGCATTATGCCTGTCATTGATCATTTTCCATGTATGAAACATATTTGACCAATTCCATAAACCTAATCTCATATTCTTCTACGGTCCTGTTTCCCTGTACTAGAGCATGAAATGCCCCCACCTATTGTTCCTCATAGTAAGCTGGTAGATATTTCCTTTGGAACCTCTCCTCGAAAATTTCCTAAGATACTGTGTCTGGGGTAAGATGCAGTTGCCTTTCCAGGTTGCCCCACAAGTTCAAGGCACTGTCTCTCAACTGAAAAATCGCTATCTTCGCCTTTGAAGTGGACGCATAGTCTCTTAAGGCAAAACACCTTGTCATGCCTTCCAACCATGCCTCGACATGTTCACTGGAATGACCCCCGACAAACTCCAGAAGTTTGATCTTCTGTAGTTCTCTAGTGATGTCTTCGAGTGGACGTCCTCCCCCTGAATCCCTTGACACTTCTGGATTACCCGTTCCAGATGGTGGGTTCTCCACTTCAATCCCTTCTGGTTGACGCCCCTTTAAAGTCTCATTTATGGCCTCCAAAGAGCACAATATGAGAGCTAGTTCAGGCGATGGTGGTGGCAGCGTTGGCGGTCCTTGCGATGATGCCCCTCTGCCTCGATTTCCTCGAGTCCTAACCATCCTGTATAATTTAATATACATCAACCAAAGTGGTCAGGTGAGTTCAAGGACATTTCACAATTGCACAAGTTAAACTTAAAATCTAAACTAAACTTTAACCCTAGTTCCAATCGTCTTAATCAACACATTCAATTAATCCCGAAAATTACTATTATTATTATTATTATTGATTAATTCATTAAGTACATAATTAATCACTAATTTAATTTAAATTATTTCCATTGATTAACCACTTTTGATTAATCACATTATTTTATAATTAATTTAAAACATAAATTTAAATATGTTTAAACCTAATTTAAATATAATTTAAAATACATATTAAACATAAGTTTAAACCTAAATTTAAATCTATAATTTAAATATAATTTAAATTAATTTAAAATATGGATAATTTAACACATGGATAATTTAACCAATTTGTATTCAATATGGATAAGTAAAACTGTTATCCCCGATTTCATGGGATAACTAGGAGATCATGTCTCAAGGCCCACAGGTCCTAGACATGGAGTACCGAGAGCAGGATTGACCCAAGCATGGCCCTGGAGGGCCCATCCTTTTCTTCTTTTGTCAGATTTGTCTTGTCAGCAGCAGCAACATCCATCACCATCGGCTTGGTCTTGTATTAGAGAAGGCTCTTGCTCCATGAGGTAATTTGTCCAGGTATCATGGTATGTGTCACTTTTGATCATTATAACCTTTAAATGCATGCATCTAATTCCTTTTATTTCTGACGACTTCTTGGATCTTACAGTGGCCCACTTGACCATGCTTGGGGAGATTGACTGGGTGCCCTAGCAAGCCTGTACCCATAGGTTTTGGTTTGCCACTGGGGGATTTCTGAAGAGATATCGTATGCTCCCATCATACCACCACTCTTCCATCTTGTCTCCCTCTCATCTGTCCCATTTCCCTTGTTCGGGCATTAGGATGATCTGTTTGTGGGGTTGCACCTTATCTTGTGGGAAGAAGGGGCTAAAGGCCCAAAAGTTAAAAGCAGCTGGTAAAAGATAAAAGCCTAAAAATGAAACCTCGATATGTTTCGCCCAGGGATCCCGAGAAGGCAATAAAAAGCCTCTCAGCAAGAAACAAGAAGGGCCTGAAAAAATAAAAAACAAGACCTAATCAAGAGGATAGGGGGTCTCATCACGAGCCAACCTATTATGTTCATGGGTACCTAATAGAATGACATTGTCATCATCTAGTTACCAAGCTAGGGCAGTGACCTTTGATTGCATGGCCAAGGGAAAGTGGGTCTCATCACGAGCCAACCTTATCATCGCTGTGAAAGTACTTCTGGGTAACACTGTCAAATCTGGTCACCATGCCAAGGCAGTGTCCTTTGGTTAGCCCTTGAATAAAAAGAAAAAGAAGAAAAAAAAAAGCAAATAAAGAAAGGAATAAAGGCAAAAGGGGGCTTGGAAAAAAATGCATCCATGACAGGTACAACTCGCTTTCTACAAAGGCACCCATAGGTAATATCATGCATCCCTGGCTCTCACTCTACCCGTATGTCTGGACATCCCTTAACCACTTCACCTTGTTTACATGGCTTGGAAGAAACCCCTTGGAAACTTTCCTTTCCTTATGGATGCTAGCCCAATAGGGTATCTTGTCCTTTTTCTCGACCTTGTATTGTAGGATTTTTTGTAAAGTCTTTGAGCTATTGAATGATATATCATGGTTTTTATGCATATGTTTGATAATATTAATGATGAAATGTGATTAACATTGCTATGATACCTATGACTAATGAGCCCATGGAGGGCCTAGTTTTTTATGTGTAGGACCATGCTCAACGGACAGGTACCATTTGGACCGGTACACATGGGGAGATGATTAGTTCGGACCTCCATGGGGCTGAAGAGCCTATCAGATGGTTGTTGAAACCCCGTCAGAGGGGCAGAGATAAGACAGTGTTTGACCAAGGTTTTGCACCAGAGAAGAAGAGGACATTCCATCGGGGGCACTTTGGTTGAGCCAGGCTTAGGGGGATTGACCCACTTGCAGTGGAACGTTGGCCCCATATGAACTAGGACGTCACCAGGAGGCTTGTGACATCATCATGAGCATATGGCAGATGGACAGGATTGTTGGCACGTGTGGCAGTTTGGAAGAGCCTAAGGAGGGATAAATTTTTTCTTCTTGATGCTGCACTGGCCCCAAAAAGGCCTAACGTCTCCCTCAGGAAGGCTTGACGTCTCACTTTTTTCTCATTTAGGGTTTTAAAAGAATATTTAATGTAGAAACAATATAATTTTGGCTTAAAGCCTTGTTGGCTAATTTTTATGACCTAAATTTAATTAAAGGTCATTGATACAGTATATATTGAGGAGTTTTATCCTCATTTTGACATAAGACACAACTCACTCTCCTAGTGAGATCTGATTTTTGCGCCCTACTTGGGTATTTATTTTTTTTGAGTGAGACACACTTGTTGAAGGAAGGCTTTTCTTGGCATTTTTGGCATTTCTCTTGAAGGAAGGTTTACAACTAGGGTTTGCAATGCTATTTCATCATGATATGTAAGTGTTTTTTTTGCAAAACTTCTTAATTGAATGGTTGTAGTCTTATATTCTTTCATTTATTATAAATTTTTCTGATTTTAAAACCCTAGGGGACAAACACACAAGTAGGTTGTTGTCTCACGTCCCCTAAAAGAGAAATTTTCAGCCATTGAAGAAGGAAAGAAGAGTCTAGCCATTGCTACACTCTTGTTACTTCTCCCCCTGTGCTAGCCGTGCCTTTTAAAAGTCAAGAAGGAGGAGACATCCCAGACCTAGGTTATCTACACCTAGGGCCATCCTGCTTCTAGGGTTTGGTGATAGGGCCTTGCCTTTGCAACACTCTCCCTCACCTCACTCTCGTGCCTTGATTTATCTTTTATGCTAGCCGTTTTGCCAAGATAAACCTAAGGAAGGAGGAAAGAGAACGAGGCCTTGCTTAATCAACACCAGAGTGATCCTCTTTCCCCTAGGGTTTTGTTTCTAGGGCCCTGCCATTGCAGCACTTCAGAACTCATCTCTCTAGTCCTTAGCCTTTTTCCCTTCAACCTTTGCGTCCTCTCTTGATTTGACTCCATTTACCCTTAGGCACAGATCTTAGGTCTCCAACGTTGAAGTGGTAGTGGTCAAACAAACTTTCAAACTCTTATAAACTGAAACCCTAACTAACTACTAACCCTAATAAGGCTGACGTCATCCTTGGTTATTCCATCTTGACGCAACATTTTCTCTTTATAGGCAATTAGATGGTGTTTTGAAGCATTTATTGAGTAAGGGATTGATTGGATACACTGTTTGCTACATCATCTTGATATTTATTGATGAATTGATATTGTTCCATTGCTATATTAATAAACATTGATATCGTCAATATCTATTGTCATAATTGCTAATATATTGATATTAGATAGTTGTACGAAGTACTAACCCATTGAATCATAGCCTGCATGTATTGTTTTGTTGTTGCTTTGTTCCGGTCAGGTGTTCTCATTTGGGCCTACACTTCATTATTGGTTGTTTAGCCCGACCATCTGCTCTTGGTGGTGACCTGTGAAGAGGGACCTTTACTTATACCTTTATACCTTAGCCTCTTCAAAATCCCCAGGTTACCGGGGACGTCTCCCCTGGGCCTAACCTCCCTAAAGAGAAAGAACCTCCCCATTGTGGTTACATTGGGTGGGGTAGGTTCCTGTGACGCCAGTTTGGCCTCTATCTTCTAGCCATTTGACCTAGCTACAAATTGTGTGATAACAAAAACAATTTATATAATATAATTAAAATATGGATAATTATAATTAAAATATGGATAATTTAAACAATTTATATTCAATATGGATAATTAAAACAATTTATATAATATAATTATAATTATAATTAAAATATGGATAATTAAAACAATTTATATTCAAATCTAATATAATTTAAACAATAATAATAATAAAAATAAATAAATAAAAAATTAAAATAAAATAAATTAAAAAATATTACATAAAATTAAAACAATAAAAAAAATTAAATTCTAAACGGGCATCGTGGGTCCTCGCATGAGGCCCACGTGCCCCCCCCCACCATCGATTCACTTCCTAAAACCCTAAACGCACTCTTCCCGGGTCTCTATCCCCAAACCCTAATCAATCTTTCGCCTCTCCACTCTTGACTCTCCCTCTCGGCAGGCTCGATAGGGTCGACCTGTGGGTATCCTTCTCAGAGGCTTAAAGCCTGGTTTTGGATGCGCTGATCATAGTGGTGCCCTCTCGTGGGATCCTCAGCACTATGGTGCTAGGATTTGTGTGTTGCATGGCTTTCTTGGCGCTCAGTCTTGAGCTCTGCATGGGAGCTTGAATTGTTGTTTTCTAACCCACGTTGTGTTGTGTTGCAGGTGCTTGGCTAGGTCTGCGGCACATCTCAACTCCTTTGTTGGCTCCTCCTCATTGCTTACCACTCGGTCATGGGCGTTGACTTGTGCCTGAAATGCGTTGTGTTGTTGTGGATAGGTATATGGAAGATAGTTTGCAGAGGTCGTGTGTTCCAATACACGGCTACCCTATTTTTTTTTCTTTTTTTCTTTTTTTTTTTGTCTTTGTTTGGCCTGCGGGATATGCGCTTGGTTATGGTGACTTATTATTATTTGTTTTTGGCTATGTGTGTGGTTGCGCAGGGAGTACTGTTCGATAACACAATGTCCATTTCCATTCTTGAGTACAGGACCCGGAGGCCGCCACCGCCATCCTCATTTCGCCCCGTCATGCCCATTCTTCTAGCCTACAACAACACCCGAACTGCCACAAATTTTTCCAGAGGAATCCGAAGCCTGGGCACCCGTGAGCACCCGGTGTATGTTCCTTAGACCGTTGATGAGAGCCTCTTCTACACCATCGGGCTTGGACTCTTCAACTGCCCTAACCAGTCTTGTGGAGGTCCCAATGGAACGAGATTTACAACAAGTATGAACAACATCTCGTTTGTCCTGCCAAGCACTTATTCCATACTACAAGCCCATTAATTGGGCAAGAAAGGAGTCTTCACCATGGGTTTTCCTGATAACCCTCTTGTACAGTTCAATTATACTGCACAGAATGTGAGTAGAAGTCTTTGGTCTCCGGTTAGAGGAACCAAAGTGAAGGTGCTCAAATACAACGCGAAGGTGCAAGTAATTCTACAGGACACAAACATCGTCAACGCTGAGAACCATCTGATTCATCTTCATGGCTATGATTTTTACATTGTTGGAGAAGGTTTTGGCAACTATAATCCACGGACGGACCCTCAGAAGTTCAACCTTGTTGATCCTCCTCTGCGCAACAATGTTGTTGTGCCGATCAATGGATGGGCTGCCATAAGATTCGTGGTTGACAATCCCAGAGCTTGGGAGGATGAAACAACTCCAGGACTCCTCCCTGCTACACCTTAAGCTATTTCATTATTTGGCATACGGTGTGGCTTTGATGTGTTGATTTTCGTTTTTCAACTGTAGTCTACTCGGATAGATAATGGGGATCGAGCCTGGGATCGAGCCTGTTGGAATGGTATAGAGGGCTTGGCCCTCTTGTGTGTTGGTTTATGTATTGTGGTTTGACTCGATATTAAAAATAATAATGAAAAATATATATTTTTCTATTTATTTATTTATTTACTTATACTATGTTGCCTTGCTAGCTTGGCACTTGGCTTTGGTGTTGGGATTTGATTTGATATTGTGGTGCTAGCTGGTATACTAACTTGTGTTGTGTGTTGGTGCAGGTGCTTGGCGCTTGGTCGCGAGCTTGTATATTTATTGTTTACTTTTGTGAACCTTAGACCTGGTTGCTTTAGGTGTAACAACCCTTCTATCATTTTATCTCCATATCTTTCTAAGGGCGCATTGGTAATAAGGACTCTGCCAAGATTTGGGCTAGTCCAAGAAGTCATGGGATCGACCCCCATCCTTTATAACCTCATTTACTTCTTTCATTTTCCTCTTTATTATCATTATACTTTATTTTATTTTTTTATTGCTATTTTAAACACTATTTTGTTTTTGCTATTTTGTTTACTTATTATTCTATATAACTTTTTTTTTTTTTATTATAAACATTATTCAGATCACTACTTTTACTATATTTATAACATTGCGAACTTTGTATACTTCTATTTTCTAAGAATAACATTCACTTGTTTGATTCTCTATGGCTCGTGCAGGTGAGCATACAGTTTATAGGTAGCATGAACAAAGGGTGAGACGATTTGTAGGAATTCCCCCCCCCCACCTTTTTTTATATTTAAAGACTCTCCCTATTCCTGGGTTCCTATGGTTAGTTCTTCATAGGTTTTAAGGTCTGTAAAATAAAGGGTTTCTAGGTTGTAGGTTAGGGGTTTGGAAGCAGATTGCACAGTTAGGTGGGTAGTCAAGCCCATGTTTCCGTTTTTGAAACTGGGCTCTGATACCATGTGTAAGATCCTAGCTAACAGAACCTAAAATTGAATAAACTTAAACATAAAATTTCTTTCAACGTATAAGCAATTTCATTATTCAACACATAAGCATATTCAACAGCATGATGATAACCACATAATACAGCATAATAATATTTACGAGCAGATTTTAATCAATTTCATAACACATCAGAATAATGAAAATTCATACCTCTAACTGATGCTACTGTTGTCCCCAACTCAGCTTGATGCACTGCCCAAAACTGAATCTTTCCTCCCTGCCAGTTAGGAACAGAGCCTATTCGGCTCCCTAGCTCCAGGATTCCGTGAGGATTCCTGGCCCTCGAGCCCAAAACTCCCAGCAACCGATGCTCCCCTGTAATAGTCCACCCCCACTACAACCAGAAAAATACAGTCCCTTAATATCAAAATAATGCTTCCTCCCCCAAAATCAAAAGTCCTCCTCTTCAATGCCTCTGCCCCCTCATATGCCCCCTTCCATTCACCACCTTATCCATCCATTCAATGCCTTATCCCTCCATTCAATGCCTTATCCCTCCATACGTTAAGTTTTCTATTAAATAAATTAAAATTTATTAAACTTTTAATTCGTTACCCAAACATTAAATGAGTTAATTAATTAATTAATCAACATATATTAAACAATAAATAAATAATATTATTAATAAATAATCATTATTTAACTAATATACATTAGGACAGTTAATTATTTAATTAATTATACTTAACAAACCTTAAGCAATTATTTAACTAGGGTTGTTACAATTATACTGTTAAAACTGTCAATTATTATGCTGGAAGAGTATTATTATGCTGGTAAATAAAGAAGTGAATAATATAGAAGTAAATAAGATAGAGTTTCTGTAATTATATTTATGTTTTATGAGGCTCTTTATGCTCAGGCCTTACAATTATCATACTAAATAAATAATATTTAATTCCCTCCAAGAGAATTCATAAGGTAGATAAGTGGCACGGTGTGTTTGGGGTCCGAAATCCCAAGGAATTTTATTTGAAATATAATAAAGTTTATTATAACGCAACTTGGGTGCTTTACGATGGAGCTATGTACACTATAGAATAATTTGGGTACCTCACAATGCAATTAATTATATCATGAGATAATTAATTAATTGCATTATAATGCATTTATAACCTAAATATTTAAATTAGCACTAAATCGTTCCCAAGGAAATGGAGAGAAAGTAAATCATCATTAATTATCGGGCCAATATATTAGGATAAGTAAAAAAGTATTTACGGGGGGTTATTTATTTAATGAAGACCAATTATCCCTAATGAGGATTAAATAATTGAACACTGAAGAGTGTTATTCTAAGAAAATATTGATTAAGTAACATATTCAGTTTATACGATATGGACAAGTGTCAATATCTGGTCGAGCTATCCTTTGTACCCTATGGTAACGTGGTGCATCACGATGAGTCCATGTGTCAATAGGATATTGAGCCACATGTCATGACAGGAGATAGGTACATGATGGAAGCGATGACCAAGGTGGCAAGAAAGATTCAATCTCAGACATATATCTCCAAGGGCTCCACATAATCTAAGTGCAACTGGAGCAAGAGAAGGTTTGTTAACCGTCGTGCGAGTTGGCGACTGAGAAATAATCAGATTCGTTGATGTACTAACCCCGAGGGTCGTTGGATCTATAGGCTAGATTCGTCGAAGTGTGTATAGTCAGAGAGACTCTGTCGGAGTGGATTATGTGCAGGAAATATGCTAACCGTCAGATTCAGGAGTTAGATGGGTCAGGTGGAAGATGTCACGTCAGTTCCATGTCGGATGCAATGAATGACGGGGAACAACATGATTGTCACATGGTACTAAGATGGACTCAACAAATGAAAGTCCAGAAACTTTGGGAGGTTGTAACTTCTGATCCATAGCTCAGTTATGAACGTGGTTACAGTTGTTGGAAACCTCTTGACTAGCAGAAGATGATGGTATCTTCTAGATGATGCTTTGAGATGGTTAAGGAAAAACAAAAATTTAATACCCCATCCCTTAAAAAGGTACTTAGGGGGTTGGGTGTCTTATATATGCATTGTGATGTTCTTATCACAGTACGCTTTGCTTAAATGTTGTAATGATGTATTTAGACACCACCCTCTATATTCAAAATTTTGTGTTCCTCTTCAGTTATTTTCAATACTACATTTTTTGTTTTCATGTCGTGTTCCATCCTATTCCCTAATAACTAGTTTGGAGTTTGAAAACGCGAGTGTTACAAAAGGTCTGCTAATTTACAATTGTTTTCAAGCCCATAATAATATTTCCACCCTCCATTTATCCTTTTCTCAATGTTATATTTCCAATTGAGCTTGTGATGAATATCAATTTCAAGATACTTGTACAAAGGCACTTCCTCAAAGATATTGTTGTCATATACAAAATTATCGTAGGTGATATTGTTGGATTTAATGATCTTAACCTTCAATTTTTCAGTGTTCATAGTCATATCTATACTACAACATAAGTCCTTGAGGATTCTAAGTTGCTTACTAAGGTCATAGGTATTCCTTTCCATAAGAACAATATCACCGACACAAAGAAGAAGGATGATTACAATACTAGCAAGAGTTGGTCCAACACAACCTGTGGCTTCCAAACAATCTCCTAACTTGTCAATGTAATTGCCAAAAAGAGTAGGGGATAGGGGACAACCTTGCTTGACTCCTATATTGCAGTTAATTTCTTCTGACCAATCCTCAGTGCTCCTAAACTTGGCAATAACCTTCTCATACAACCTTACCGTGGTAGCTCTCAGCTCGGAGAGAACTTTTAGCTCTTTTAACCTATTCAAAAGGTTAGTCTCACGCATAGTGTTAAAAGCTTTCCTATAGTCAACAAAACGACAAAGGAGATTAGTTTTATTTTTACGACACTCCTCTGCAATGATCCTAAGCATGATAAGGTGGTCTAAAGTTGAATGATAACCTCTAAAACCGGCCTAACCTTTAGCTCTTTTACCATGGATTTATAACCATATGCTTATCTTCTTTTCCAAAATACTTCCATATAGCTTGGATAAAATGGGGTTAATCATAATGGTCCTATAATTAGAGGGATTTCTTTTATCCCCACTTTTAAAAAGAAGTACAATGAGGCTTTGAGTCCAAGGTTTAGGGAATCCCTACTTGACTACTAAATTGAAGAGCTTGTGTATGTGAGGGATGAGAATAGGCCCTCCAATTTTTAATATTTCATCTTGGTAGCCCTCAATGTCCTTAGCTTTACCATTTGTAAGTCATTTAACCCCAAACTTTATGTCTTCTATAGAAAAAACATCATCTTTTGTAAAAAAATTTGGAATTTTTTCGAGGGCATTACAGGATTCCTAAAGATTTTTAACGTAGTAATTCCAGTCTTGCAGGGGAATCATAGAATTTTGTTTAGTTTTACGAGTCAATATTTGCCTCAAAAATTTCTTTGTATCTAGCTTAGAAATGTGCAAAATATTCTATTGCTTTCTATTTATGTAGTGCCATTTTTTTTTAAAATTAGGGCTTCGTATCTATTAATCTTATCATATTTTAAACACTCATTATAGGCATCCCTAATGGCTTTTCTAGAAAGTTTGTACTCGTTATCATACAAGGGTTGATAATTCTATTCTTCTTTTTACACAATGCTCCGATGGATTTTTTTTTTATGGAGGTAGAGAGGGTTGTTGTATAATTATGATAGATGTCTTCAATAATTTTTTTATATGATAGAAGATTTAATTCAGTGTTTAAGTCCTTTAAAAAGAGATCAACTTTATTTTGTTAAAAGCACATGCCTTTGGTTACCAAAGTTATCCTCAAGGGGGTTTTTGTGCATGATAAAGTTTAGAGTTATGGTTAAAGGTCTATGATCAGAGTCATGCTCATGGTCATTTAAAAGATCAAAATTTACTATTTGGTTGTAAATAGGGATATCCGATACCACATAGTCCACAACACTATATACGATAGGGAGGTGTATAAAAGGTAGAAATAATAGGTGCAAAACAAAAATTGTTATATACATCTTCTTAGCATTGATATCTAAAATCTCCACCCAAATGAACTGATTGAGAGGGTCTTTTTAATGAAAACGTATGTGAAGAGAAATGTTTGTTCTTATGTAACAAGCTATGTCTCCAAGCCCTCTACAAAATGATTTCTTGATCCATGTTGACCACACAATAAATCTGTCTATGTTAGGGACCTTAGATTCCTCATGCTCCCAAGTTTCAACTAGAAATATAATATCAATTTCACTTGGGATCCAACTTAATATAGGTCATTTGTTCCAAGGAAAGCCTCGACAGTTCCAAGAAAGGCCCTGAAATGTCTCAAATTATTATTTATTGTTATCTTTTTGGTCTCTATCTCTCATAATAGCTTTTCGGTTCATAATTATTGCCCATTTTCCTCTTTTCTGGCTTCATTTACCTTTAGAACCTCCTTCCTTAACTTAGCTCGATCTTTTGGAATGAGGTTTTCATTTATAAATATTAGAGACCCTTTTAAGCTCGAAGTTTTACTAAGTATGTCATATTTATGGGCATTACAACTTACCATAACCCGAATCAACCTATCTTTATGTTCAATTATTTTTCCCAGCTTTTTTCCTCTATAAAGCCAATTGTTTCAATTTGTGATTTATTTTTTAATTCCTCCTTACTATTGCTAATGTGTCCTCATCTTTATGTTCTTTTATACTAAAAATTATGAGGTTCAAGGCTCTTTTGTTATGGTCTAACTCTATGAGCTTATTCAGTTACTCTTTGATAGATTTGATATCCAATTTGTGTTCCACCCTATTTAGAGACAAATTATTAATTAATGTCCTCTAGCTCTTTAATCTTGTCCCTAAGATTGTTATTTTCCTCCACCTCTTCTTCCTTTCATTCTTGTTTTTTTTTTTATTTCTTGTAAATGTAGTTGAGTCTTAAACACTAATAATTTATTGTCCATCTATCTTTGAATGTTATCTTTTTAGAATCTAAATTTATTATCAAGCATTGCTACTAACTCACTTTGAAAGCATTGCTACTAATTCACTTTGAAATTTGACTTCTCTTTTTTCTCTATATTTATTTTATTTTATTGATTCTATAGATTCTATTAATTATAACACTAGGAAAGAACACTTGTTTTGTTTTTTTCCGACTCGTTATGATTCATTAATCCTTCATAATACTTCTGACGCCGAAGTCTTATCCTTTATGTGTTTATCTTTATTTTTATGTTAATGTTGGAAGCATCCATCTTTTTCCTCACGCGGTCTTAGAAAAGACTTGACTTTTGTTTAACACACGCAAAGACTTGCTCGATCAATCTTTTTCAATACACAATTTGTCACATACATCTTAAAAAGAAAAATTGTTTTACTCGGCTACTTTGTTGTCAGGTGCCTGGAAGCTTTCCTGCAGTGTTTACAAAAGTGGAGACGATAATCCCAGAATTATAAAAATTTTATATTAGTTGTTTTAAAATTTATTTATATATATAATAAATTTAATTAAATATCTTTATCTTTTATATAATAATAATAATAATAATAATAATAATGTAATATTATATAAACAAATTTTTACAAAATAAGTATAGGTATTTAGATTTTTCTATCTCAAAATAAATTATATATAT
>JZKD02S1925154.1:811038-822732 GCA_000966675.3 Picea glauca | reverse complement strand
CAATTCTCTATTTTTATGAGAGAAATTCATTTTTTTAGTAATATTTTATTATAATTTTTCTATTACTTTTTCTTTTATCAAATCTAAAATAGTTCATTGTTAACATATATCAAATAAACAAAGAACTACATACCACATACTAAAAAGCTTAAAATTTTTCTATATCTGAAGAATACATGTATAAATGAGGTGACAAGCCAATCAACCAATCTCTTAAAAATTGGAACTTGTACAGACATTTCTTTCTCAATCTGCAAACATTTTACAAGTTAGTCTTTTACAACTAATAGTCCAAGTCAACACACAATATGTACCCAGCAGCACAACATTTAATATTGTATATGCTAGGATATAAGACATACATATCTTGACATATATAGCATTAAATACTTTGATGTATATCGATAACCCCATAGTATAAATGTTCTACTTTTTTTACTTTCTCTAACAACTACCACCTGAATTTCGCAACACTATTGTTGATAAAATCACAATTTTAGAGTTCTCAAATCTTATTTCTGAATGCTTAAATCCATTCACCACCCTCAAAAACCACCCTAAATAAAAAATAAGTGCATGTATATCCATCCTTATATCTCCCTACATGAAAAATTTAATGGTCCTTTTAGTACCATAACAACCATAAATAGTCATTTTAGCACCCTTGGCTACAATAAATGGTGCCAACTATGTGCTTAGTCCTTTTAGCACCCTAGCACCCCTCACTGCAATAAATGGTGCCAACTATGTGCTTATTAATTACCTTTATATTAAAATTGGGACATCATTTTTCACTCATTGTTAATGTATATAACATCGTTGACTCACTCCAATGGAGGACATAGAGGCCATAACTTGCTATGCTAAAATATCAGACATTGTATAGATTGACTCTTTTTTTTAGCATAAAATTTCTCAATATATTTATATGTTGTTCTCATAAAAAAAAAAGTACATTGTTGTGCTATTAAAACCATCTTCAAGAGGTATACTCATATATGTTGTTCTCATAAAAAAAAGTACATTGTTGTGTTATTACAACCATCTTCAAGAGGTATACTCATACCACATAGTCATAACCTTTCCTAGTAGAAACATAAACCTACCCTGAAGTCTTACATAAGTGATTTAGCATAAAGGCAGACTCAACAAAAAGCCAACCAGAATACAAAAATAGTATGACCATGGTGACATATGAGAAGCACAAAATGGTAATTCCAGATCTCAGATTAATTGCGTAGTCATCCCTGCTATATTATCTAGTTCACAGATAGAGACACATAGTTAGTGGAGGGCCCTCGTGGCCATCCTGCCATTTGTTGTAATGGATCCTCCCTTTTGGAACCCGTAGTGCTCTTTTTGATATCACATCTACTTCCACATTCTCTTCCCTGTAGATATGATCAAATCTAATGACGTTGAATAAAGATATAAGATCATGGATCTTATCCATCCAACCCATAAGAGAATATACTTGTAAGTTTCTCTTGTATTTTAACCAATCTATCATAATCTTTGAATCCCCCGGAACATGAAGTTGATCAATATCCAACCAATGTGCTAAAGTTAAAGAGGCCCACACCCCAAGTAGTTTCGCCCTAGTATTTTAGCCCATCCCACAGTTGAATGTCCACCTATAAATAGTATTTCCTGAGATCTTAATGATGCCCCCAACCCCACTTAGGTTATCATTCTCTTGCGCAACACCATCAAACCAACAACTAGATACCAAAGTAATGTCAGGTGTCTTCTTGTTTCTTTTGCAAATTCTTTTTTGTAAAGACTGTCCACTGGGAATTTTTACCATCCCTCTGATTTTGATGCCAACACCCTGTATAGTAGGAGAACAATTTTCAAAAATACACTTATTTCTTTCCAGCCATATATACCAGCAGACCACTATTGGAAGTGTAATATAGACTTTTTCTAGTTTCAACCAATTTTCATAGCAATTTGTTAAAGAGATACCTTCCCAAGGAGAAGCAAGACTAAAAACAGTAAGTAAAAACTACCACAGATGGAGTGTGAAAGGGAAATTTGAAAATAAGTGTAAAACGGTCTCCTCGTCCCTACGACAGAGTGGACATATGCTAGGTCCTTCCCGTCCTCTTTTCCGCAATGAATCCCGTCTTCATCTTTGCATTATGTATCAATGACAACTCATTGATCCATCTTCATCTATGCATGACATCATATGCATCATTTACTTGACATCTATCCATTCTCATCAAGGACAATACATATTACATTTGACATCAATCATCAATCAATCAATCCTTTGGCAGCAATCAAACACTTGACATCAATCAATCAAACCATTGACATCAATGACAACTGTTGGACAACTGAGAGAGGGAGGGGGGTGAATCAGTTGTTACCGAGCTTAAACAATTATGCTTATTTTAAAATTTTTGCAGAGCACTGAATGAAAATCACAATAATGCAGGGAAGTAAGCAATAGAACATTCAATATCATTCACACATATGAAATATACAGAGACAGATATTTCCTGAGGAAACCCATAAAGGGTAAAAACCTCTTCTTCTTTATATGATAAGTAATATTTACATTCTTTACATTATCATACTTATGAGCACCAAATCATAATGAGGCTACAACCTCTGTTTTGCAAGCTGCAACTTACTGAGAGAACCAACTCTCTGTTTTCTCTAGCACCTACTAGAAGGAATCACCAACTCCCTGGTTTCTCTAGCACCCACTAGAAGGAAGCACCAACTCCCTAAGTGTTCCAGCACCAACTGGATGGAAGCACCAACTTCCAGTCACACATGCACCAACCTGTATAATAGAGAACAACAGTTCTCCCTTGCACCACCCTGCCACCCTAGTTTCTCTGGCTGTAACCAGATGGAAGCTACAACTCCCTGTGTTCAAGCACCCACTTGAACCTCTGAGGACAACATTCCTCCCTATCACCTCCCTTCCAACTTGAAATATAAATTTTGCTATATATAAATTTATCACAGTGATACAATATTTATCATTGGCTTACCAAGATTATCATTGTTCTGCTATGTTGCTCTGCTCTCCTGTATCAATGTCTCTCTGTCTGCATCTTCTTGCAATTTTTGATCTTCTGTTTTTCACTACAAGAGCACCTCAACCTTCCTTTAGTGTCTCAATGTATTGCTGCACACATGCCTTGCGCTTTATGTCCTTCTGCCTTTTATGCTCTGTGCGCCATGTCCATTCAATGCACCATTCCTCTTCTCTGTATTTCAACTGTTGCACACTCCTCCTTATACACTCTTGAATCCCTCTCAACAACAGCTCCCATCTCTTCTTTCTTTTTCCTTCTTATAGTCTCTGTGCACCTTGTGCATGCCCTGTGCGTAATGCTTCTGCATGCTCTTCATGTTGAGTGCTCTGCCTATTCATCATTGCAACTCTTCAGCTTCTCTGGCTGTTAAACCCATGTGTCCATCATCACTGGGTGTTATGCTAAGATTCCTTAGCCTATCCAATAGTCAAGACTCTTTGTCTTCTCTATCACATTCGATCTCATCCTCTTTTTTGCAGTTGCAGGATTCAACACTCATCCATCTATCAATTTCCTCTATGAACAGTCTTCATACCACTGACAGATTCCTTGAGAATCTTCATCTCCTCTGGCAATCACACAGAAGTCTCTTCGCGTCCTCTGGCAGAAACCATCAGTGGTTTCTAGTAGCTACACTGTGAACCTCTGAAGACCACTTCAACAATTGAATCACCACTGATCGATTAACTATGAAGAGAAACAATAGCCCTTCGATCATATTCATGGATAACCTACACCGTTGGATCATAAATGATGGGTCTCGCGCTTATTTCTCCATTTCACAATTCATCCTTTTGGCATCCCTGTGGTGAGGCATCTCGACTCTCCAAGTCACGATCTCTGAAATAGAGATTAGCTCTGTGCTACCTCCTCCCTTGAGCCTTCGTTGATGTGACCATGGGTTATGACCATTGGCCAATTCTGAACATGTATTTTGCATTTCACATTTCGGGGATACTGTGATGAGTCGTCTCGACTCTCCATGTCCCAAACTTTGAAATGGATCTTGTCTCTTCGAGCTCTTCTCTACATTTCTTCAACGATGTGACCACCGGCGGTGACCATAGCCTTATTCCAAAATTCATTTAGGCATTTCATCATTTCGGTATTCCTGTTGCAAAGTGTTTCAACACTCCAACTCCTGGTATCCAAAACCAACACCAAAAGGTGTTTTTCGCATTTCGACATTTCGACATTCCGGCATTCCTTGTGATGAGGTGTTTTGATGCTCCATCTCCCGGTATCCGAAATCTACACAAAAAGGTGTTTCGACGTTTCACATTCCGCGACTTCGGGACTCCTGTTATGAAGAGTCTCAACTCTTGACTCCTCCAACTCCTGATATCCGAACCTCCAGTCGATGTGCCTGTTTTAGGTTTTCGGGGTTTCACATTTCATGATTTTAGGACTCCTGATGATGAAGAGTCTCGACTCTTCCAACTCCTGGTATTCGAAATTGTCCTCCTGCTTCTGGGATTTCGGTGCTTCGCATTTCACGATTCCGGGACTCCTGATGATGAAGAGTCTCGACTCTTCCAACTCCCGGTATTCGAAACTATCCTCCTACCTTGAGGATTTCGTAACCCCGCTTCACCTTGCTCTTTAAAGAATGTGTATGTTCTCCTGGATCCAATGCCAGTTGGACCTCGAGCTCAGATATGACGTTCATCGGGAATTCTCAATGGGATCTGTTATCACTCTAAGAAACTCCTTAGGTTTGTAGGCTAAGAATGCTTGGTAACTTAAGAAATTTGATAATCAAAGTGTTTGGAACAATAAGATAACTGGGAAGGATTTATAAAAGGACAACTTATTATGCATCTAAATAAACCAGTGATTTTAGAGACCAAATATCAGTTACAAAAATGAAATAAGGTGTGAAGAATATTATTCAAGATAACCAAGTACACAGACATGTAGGGTCATACAAGATAGTAGAGAATCATTTAATTCGCATTCATGAGCTACACAAGAAGATGACAGTTCTCAATAGCTAAGCTAAAATGAATCAAATTACAGAGTGGTGAACATATGAACAATGCTGACATTGGTAACAAAAGAGGACTGTGATTCATATAACATAAAAGAGTCAAAGTACATAGCCAAAAAGTATCCAGGATTGCCCCCGTCTTCAGACTGAATCCCCAGGCTTTATAGCCTTTACAAAGCAGTTTCAGATCCTAAAAAGATGGATCAATTATTCTAAAAACAGAAAGTAAAACAATATTTACAATAAAATAGATAAAACCCTCAAGATGAGGTCAATCCATATCTAATGATCTCTAAGAGTAGTAGATTGCTGATGAAGTGCATTTTAGCCTCCCAAGGTTGTTTGATTTAGTCCTCCAAAGATAAAATTCGAATTTGGTGAAGTGTGCAAAAACCTTGATTTTCTTCCTTTGAAAAAGATACCAAAAACAATTGAAACACCTCTTCTTTCCCTTATTCATCAAAAATAGCCATTGAATCAGACTTGATAATTCAACAACTGTCCATTTGAAGAGGTTTCAAACCATTCAAACTCAAAAAATCCCGATCTGGGCAAAAATTCGGTCATTCTGGCAGTGACAGGCTTTCACCAGCTAATTTACCCAAAAATCCGCTCCTTAGCCAGTGAAAAGCAGAGCTTTCACCAGCTAACTAGCAAAGTTGAAGATGAGTTAGTTGGTGAAAGCGCAGATTTTTTTAAAATCAAATTTCTTAGTCATGGAGAGTTTGTTTTACATGCTTGAATAGTCAATCGACATCTAGAAATCCTAATCTTTCCAATGGTGCTTTCAAATCTGCATTTGGAGCTCGACAAGGTAGTCAAAAGTTCCCTTCAAGATTAGGCATCATTCTTCAAAAAATTGCCAGTGCGTTTTTGATCGTTAACATTGGCTCCAACTGGGATGGAGACCTCCCTGCGAGGTTTCCAAGAACCTGGCAGACCTTGTGCCTTTAGTATTGGGCATGGAGTTATTCAGCCCTTACAATTTATCATCTGGTTTTGGAAATTCCATGTCGACTATTATAGAAATAGTACACTCATCAGGTGGATGACAAAGTACTCTAAAATCTTGCAATAGCTTTACGCTGTTCCTGAGATTTATCTTTTCAATTAGCTCCAGCAAATTGTTTGTGCCCTGTAGCTGTAGCTATGACTGCTTCATCAACAATAAACTCTAAAGTTCCAACCTTTGCATTTTTACCATCA
This sequence comes from Picea glauca, assembly GCA_000966675.3. NCBI lineage: Eukaryota > Viridiplantae > Streptophyta > Pinopsida > Pinales > Pinaceae > Picea > Picea glauca. The sequence goes on along the minus strand of JZKD02S1925154.1, from coordinate 816,474 downwards.
TAAACTTGGCAAAGACTTCTGCGATTTCACTCCTAGAAGCTACAACCCTTAGCCCCTCGGGCCTCTATCATTAATATTACAGAAGTGCTATCTTAAATAGAAAAATGTCACCAATAGATTATCCCTATCTACTAGGAAATAAAAATTAAAAATAATGCAAAAAATATGAGACAACTAAAATATTTCGAGCCCTTTGTCTCCATCAAATCTTTCATTTACAACTAACTTCATTTCCTCCTGAAATTTGCCAAGTTTTCTACCTGAAAATGTCTTCCTGAAAATCTGGAATATCTCATGATATCTCCAATATGATAGCAGGTGTCTTTGAAGGCTGGAAATTGACTGTTTCTATTGATGCTCTGCCAACTGTCTTCTTATCTTCGACTATCTTTGATCATTTTAATTGCCACTGATTATGTGCTTGAAAATTCGGGATATATACTCGATTATTCCCAGATCTTATGCCTTCAAGTCTGGAAGAGATTGACTTGAATTTCCCAAGCTGCTAAGTGACCTGCTACAACACTCTGATTCGAATGATGACGATTTATCATCATAACCAGCAACCAAAAGTGAAATTTCAAAAGGTCTTACTGCACCGGATTGGGTAAATTCCTGCATCATATTTTCTATCCCTATGATTTGTGTAATGGGAATTGGTTCTTTGACTTTTTGTTTTCTAGCAGCTTCAGATACAAAGCATTTGTCTTGATATGTTGAATTGAAAGGAAAAAATCATTGAGGACCAGCTGGTGGATTTGTGACACCTGATCAAGGACCTTGGCCAAGCCTAGGACCTTCCTCCCGTCGTCTAAAACGTTGTGGGGGGTCACGTTTGCGACGATCAGTCCGAGATCTGATGCGGACAACATGAGAGTGAATAGCACAGGACACACAATACTGTATCTTTGCATAGAGATTTGGAAGCATATATCCATCGTGAACGCAGGCCTCCTGAACATCATGCACGACAGCTTGCTCGACTATGTTATGAACAAGAGACCTCTTCACGACCTTATCCTTGGGAGTGGATCTGCCACAATTAGAGCAGTGAATGAATTTAACATGGCCATGCCCATGCTTGTTACGGTCTCCATTCCTTCTTTTGAACATCATGGTAGGGAATGTGCACAACGAAACCTGTGCATAGTCTCCCCTCCTTCCAGACTGACAATGCCTTCGCCTGCATCGTCAAACTCTGAACCTCTCTGTGGATTTCTTCATGACGCGGTTTCCATGTGATCTGATGCTTTCACCTGTCAAAACGATTTATAAACAAACTATATTCAACAATAAACACATGCGTGGCCTTTGCATGCGGTCTCATACCTGCATAAATTTATCAAACCGTGGATGGATAGATCCCACGTTTCACGCAAATCTAGATATTACAATATTTGCATATGGCGAGGTTTCATTTGGTAAAATCAAAGAGATTGAAATCAGTTTGATGTTGGGATTTGATGACTTGAAATGTGGACTCGATTTATGAGTTGGCCTGGATTGGCACAATGATTGTTCTTGTAATTCCACATTTCAAGCAACCACTCCGACACCTATTTTCATCTCTCAGGCACTTGGCAGTCTTTGCATAAAGAATTTAAGGTATTCTCCTAAATCCACCTTGGCATCTATCTCACTTTGCTATCGCACATGGTAAAATGCACTGAAGTACTTAAGTAGAGAGCCTTCCACCTCCTCGTTTTGCAACTGTGACAACAGAGCTTGTGCCTATATGATTTGCAGAAAGTTGAGGGGGGAAATCATCTACATGTTTAGTCCAACCTGTTACTAATGCAATGAGCCGAAAAGATGCCCTGATTTCTTTTGTTGTTGAAGCTTGCTCAAGACACTTGCGCCAATGTTTTTTGAAGTCCATATTCTCCCATGGGCCAAACACTAAACTACATAAGCAATCTTCAATGTATAGTATATACACTGCAACAGCAGGAAGATGACCCTCTACATTCTTTGTTGGATGAAGACCACCAGGTACATTTGAAGCACCTACCATGAGATCACATGCAGCCAAATTCAGCAAGCAGGCTCCGCGGAAATTTGTAGTCGATTTTCATGAAGCACACCACCCACATCTTTCCTTTGGTGGTTCCATTGATTTCTTCTTATAACTTGGCCAACAAAATTTGAGAGGTGCCTTTGAAAATGTTTTTACTTTCTTTGAGATTGTTGCTGAAAGAGTCTTTTTTAAAAATGCCCTTCTATTGATAGATTTGTTATCTTCAACTGACATGGATGCTAGATTAGCAACTGCAGATGCAACAATATCACCTAGAACATAATAATTGATGTATGCATTTGGTTTGAAGGTTTCTTTACATACCAAACTGTTTGTATATAAATCAATCTTCACAGTTGTTTTTCCAATATCATCAGTTTGCTTATGGACAACAAGCAAGTTCAATATACTTACATCCTCTTGGACACCTGTCTTGTCGTCAGTACCCTCTACAAACCTGTAGTCTTCCTGCAGTCTACTCTATTTATTCATGAAATCAACAATTGAAAAAGATCTAATTGCTCGTATGAGGAGCTTATTCCTCTGCCTACTCCCACTACTAACGAAATCTGAAATATTGGTCAGGTAAACGCAGATTTCCATAGCAGCCAAGAAAGAAATTAACTTGCAACTTTATGCAAAGTTATAGACAACCAGACTATAGGATCTGAAACATAATCTTTAAAATCAAACATACAATCAAAAAATCTGACCTCAACGATGGCAACAACTGCAATTTTCTTACTGCAAAATATCTCCATATGAGTGGAAATTGGATCTGAAAATTCATACCAAGTTGGGTGCTCAACATCTGACAAAGAAACATGCATCATAAACTGTTGATCTAATTTTTTCTGCTCTCTTTTACCATTACTGGTCTCAATGCTGAATACAGACTGCTCATCCTCTGTCAGAGAGTCATATAAGAAGGATTGTTGATCTGAACCTTTCATCTCATCTCCTTCCTCCTCATATTTACTGAGATCTTCCAGCCCTTGCAAACCAAAAAATTGAGAGCTTCCCTCAACATCTACTGCAGATTCAACACTTTCACCTGTTGATTTGTCAATCTGCTCATCACCTTTCAAGTCTTCAAAGGGGACAATTCGATTTTCCTGACAGCCTAAGACAATAGATACATTTGACACAACGTCAAAAGAACTTATACTATGGCTATTATTGTGAAGCTCATCAATGTCTTGGTCACAATGAGAAATATCCCCTATAACAACATACTCTTCATAATTTTCTGAATCTTTAGTTAATAAGTTGAATTCATGACAACATTCAGGAAATAGAAGGTTTGCTGAAAATATCTCTTTACAAAACAAATGAAAGGCAATATGAAACTCCGCCAAATGATCTGAACATCCTCATGCACAACTTGCAATCGATGAATGTAATCATGAAAGTCCAACAAATGTTCAGCTGGTACTTCCCAATCTTCACCTCGAAATCTGGGAAGGCTATTTTCCCATTCATCTTTACTAGTTACTAGATTAGGGAAACCAACAATCTTTGAAAAAGCACAGAACACATACCTCTTAGATAAGATCTTGTTCATTTCATACCAATGGGGTCGCCAACAGATTTCAGAACAGTGAAGTCGCCACCAAATCTGTCCTTCATGGAGTCACTAGATAGATGATTACAACCAAATGATGTCCAAACTTTGTCTATCATCAAAGATGGATCTTGTCGTCTCCCAAGGAAGCTGAGCTTCAATCTCCTCTCCTCGGTAACGACGCCAATTTGTTATCTCTCTAAGAAACTCCTTAGGGTTGTAGGCTAAGAATTCTTGGTAACTTAAGAAAATTGATAGTCAAAGTGTTTGGAACAATGGGATAACTGGGAAGGCTTTATAAAAGGATAACTTATTATGCATCTAAATAAACCAGTGCTTTTAGAGACCAAATATCAGTTACAGAAATGAAATAAGGTGTGAAGAATACTATTCAAGATAACTAGGTACACAGACATGTAGGGTCATACAAGATAGCAGAGAATCATTTAATTCAAATTCATGAGCTACACAAGAAGATGACAGTTCTCAATAGCTAACTGAATCAAATTACAGAGTGGTGAACATATGAACAATGCTGACATTGGTAACAAAAGAGGATTGTGATTCATATAACATAAAAGAGTCAAAGTACATAGCCAAAAAGTATCCAGGATTGCCCCCGTCTTCAGACTAAATCCCCGGGATTTATAGCCTTTACAAAGCAGTTCCAGATCCTAAAAAGATGGATCAATTATTCTAAAAATAGAAAGTAAAACAATATTTACAATAAAATAGGAAAAACCCTCAAGATGAGGTCAATCCATATCTAATGATCTCTAAGAGTAGTACATTGCTGATGAAGTGTATTTTAGCCTCCCAAGGCTATTTGATTTGGTCCCCCAAAGATAAAATTTGAATTTGGTGAAGTGTGCAAAAAACTTGATTTTCTGCCTTTGAAAAAGATACCAAAAACGATTGAAACACCTCTTCTTTCCCTTATTCATCAAAAATAGCCATTGAATCAGACTTTATAATTCAACAACTGTCCATTTGAAGAGGTTTCAAACCATTCAAACTCAAAAAATCCCGATCTGGGCAAAAATTCGGTCATTTTGGCAGTGACAGGATTTCACCAGCTAATTTACCCAAAAATCCGCTCCTTAGTCGGTGAAAAGCAGATCTTTCACTAGCTAACTAGCAAAGTTCAAGATGAGTTAGCTGGTGAAAGCGCAGATTGTTTTAAAATCAAATTTCTCAGTCGTGGAGAGTCTGTTTTACATGCTTGAATAGTCGATCGACATCTAGAAATCCTAATCTTTCCAATGGTTCTTTCAAATCTGCATTTGGAGCTCGGAAAGGTAGTCAAAAGTTCTCTGCAATATTAGGCATCATTCTTCAAAAAATTGCCAGTGCATTTTTTTATCGTTAACAGGATCCAAAGATCACTGTCGCTTCTCCTCCCAAGCTTACACATCCTCCTAAATTGGAATAATTTCTAAGTGTCAAAGGCCTCGACCTTTGATCTGTCTAAGATCTTGAGTACACTATCTCTCTTGAGCTTTGGAAATGAGTTAACCTTGTCCCTGGTGCACACCTACTTACTGCATGCGACTCTGTGCTAATCCTCCCGAGCTTACGTTGTCCCTATTTTTCCATCACTACATACTCTGATCTTTCCATCAATGACAAGCACACCTGCCTGTAAACATGCCAACAATCTCCCCCCTTTGGCATTGATGGAAACCCTGAACAACTTCACTAATCTGTTTGGACCTCCAACTGTAGCATCTTGTCTGAACCACTCCTTTTCTCCCCCTTTGACATCAATGTCAAAGAAAACATGCTCCCCCTGAGCTGCTGCAATATTTTTAGTAGGTATTAGATATTCAATCAATACAAAACTCCCCCTAATAGG
>JZKD02S1925154.1:779014-790863 GCA_000966675.3 Picea glauca | reverse complement strand
TAAAGAAAAATACATGTATAAATGAGGTTCAGTTTTTTAATATTGTATATGTTGGGATATAAGACATACATATCTTGACATATATAACATTAAATACTTTGATGTATATCTATAACTCTATAGTGTAAATGTTCTACTTTTTTTACTTTCTCTAACAACCACCACCTGAATCTTGCAACATTATTGTTGATAAAATCACAATTTTAGAGTGCTCAAATCTTATTTCTGAATGCTTAAATCCATCCACCGCCCTCAAAAACCACCCTAAATAAAAAATAAGTGCATGTATATCCATCCTTATATCTCCCTACATGAAAAATTTAATGGTCCTTTTAGTACCCTAACAACCATAAATAGTCCTTTTAGCACCCCTTGACTGCAATAAATGGTGCCAACTATGTGCTTATTGATTACCTTTATTTTAAAATTGGGACATCATTTTTCACTCATTGTTAATGTATATAACATCGTTGACTCACTCCAATGGAGGACATAGAGGCCAGAACTTGCTATACTAAAATATCAGACATTGTATAGATTGACTCTATTTTTTTTAGCATAAAATTTCTCAATATATTTATATGTTGTTCTCATAAAAAAAAAGTACATTGTTGTGCTATTAAAACCATCTTCAAGAGGTATACTCATATATGTTGTTCTCATAAAAAAAATTACATTGTTGTGCTATTACAACCATCTTCAAGAGGTATACTCATACCACATAGTCATAACCTTTCCTGGTAGAAACATAGACCTACCCTGAAGTCTTACATAAGTGATATTAGCATAAAGGCAGACTCAACAAAAAGCCAACCAGAATACAAAAATAGTATGACCATGGTGACATATGAGAAGCACAAAATGGTAATTCCAGATGTCGGATTAATTGCGTAGTCATCCCTGCTATATTATCTAGTTCACAGATAGAGACACATATTTAGTGGAGGGCCCTCGTGGCCATCCTTCCATTTGTTGTAATGGATCCTCCCTTCTGCAACCCGTAGTGCTCTTTTTGATAGCACATCTACTTCCACATTCTCTTCCCTGTAGATATGATCAAATCTAATGATGTTGAATAAAGATATAAGATCATGGATCTTATCCATCCAGCCCATAAGAGAAGATACTTGTAAGTTTCTCTTGTATTTTAACCAATCTATCACAATCTTTGAATCCCGCGGAACATGAAGTTGATCAATATCCAACCGATGTGCTAAAGTTAAAGAGGCCCACACCCCAAGTAGTTCCGCCCTAGTATTCGAGCCCATCCCACAGTTGAATGTCCACCTATAAATAGTATTTCCTGAGATCTTAATGATGCACCCAATCCCACTTAGGTTATCATTCTCTTGCGCAACACCATCAAACCAACAGCTAGATACCAAAGTAATGTCAGGTGTCTTCTTGTTTCTTTTGCAAATTCTTTTTTGTAAAGACTGTCCACTGGGAATTTTTACCATCGCTCTGATTTTGATGCCAACACTCTGTACAGTAGGAGAAATTTTTTCAAAAATACACTTATTTCTTTCCAGCCATATATACCAGCAGACCACTATTGGAAGTGTAATATAGACTTTTTCTAGTTTCAACCATTTTTCATAGCAATTTGTTAAAGAGATACCTCCCCAAGGAGAAGCAAGACTAAAAATAGTGAGCAAAAACTACCACATGTGGAGTGTGAAAGGGAAATTTGAAAATAAGTGTAAAACGGTCTCCTCGTCCCTACGACAGAGTGGACATATGCTAGGTCCTTCCTGTCCTCTTTTCCGCAATGAATCCCAAGTTAGGATTTTGTTCTCCAAAGCCAACCAAAGAAATAGTTTGATCTTGTAGGCTAGTTCCCATGACCACATCTGTCTTCGCCACAACACGGTCTGTTGTGGCCAGTATTTTTTTTCCATGGTGTTATATACATATTTTACCGTGAGAAGATCCGACTGGTCACCACCAGTCCAGATTAAAGTATCTTCTCCAGTTTGTATGTGGACACCTAAGTCAATAAGCATCTTAACAAAAGAATTCCATTCAGTAGCCTCTAGTCCCGTAAGTCCTAGCTCCTCATTATTTCTCCATCGATTTGTAATGAAACCCCTTGAAGACTGTGCCTTAGCTTGATACAGGTAACATATATTTTTATTTTTTAATGCCAACAGGAGATCTCAGGAAAGTAAAGAAGTATTGCCAATGCCCATGATCTTTTCCAAGCCGATTAGTACAGAATAACCATTCTCGGGCTTCCAACTTATCTAGTGTCTAATGAGAGGCAAAGATTTCATAAAAAAATTCCATATCTGTGAGGTCGAGGGTTGCAAAATTGTAGCCGTTCTGAGCCATGTAGCCACTGAGGTGTGTGGAAGGTATTTGTATTTTATCACCTGATGTTAGATCCCTTCTTTCATCAGAACACACCATAAGGAGTTTACAACTAATGCACGATTGAATATGAAGAGGTTCCTAAGTCCCCAACCTCCTAAGTGTTTCGTCTTTGCGAGTATCTCCCAGTTGCAGAGATGTATACCATGTTCTTTTCTACCACCAGTCCAAAGAAAGTCAAAGATCCTTTTTTGAATCTTTGTGAGGTCAGAGATTGGGACTACCGCGAGGGCCATCCAATATACAAATTATGTTTCCAAGACTTCCTTTTCTAGAGTACATTGACCTCCAAGTGTTAACCAGTGGTTACACCAATGTTTAATCCTATTTTCAAACTTTACGATAAGCCATCTCTAGTCTTCGAAAGAGGTTTTCTCAGCTTTTATGAAATACCCCAAATATCTAAAACCCACAGACAACTCTGTAATGTTACAAGGGAAAAACTCTCTATGGCCAAGGGTAAACCACAACAGATAGGTATGACTGCAAAAATCAACTGAATTCCAACATATGCTATATAGACTAATGTGAAATACAAGGAAGTGGCCTACCTTGATCCAACGTTTGATGATGTTCCACCGTTGAGCACTTTGACCCAAAACTTTATACCTGCAAGAAGTTCTCAACAAATAAGCAAAGCAAGTATATAGTGATGATATAGAAGGAGTTAGCACATCAGATAACATAATCTATTAATAGACATTACAAACACGCCCATGGATAAAAATCATATATTTGCAAGATACCAATAGGACAGGAAAGGAGTATTTCTATTAATAATTGATCAGCAGAAGTGTCAACATTACAGACTTTCGTGTTGGCACAGTTTGAAACCAAGAAACCAAGTTCCTTCCAACTGGGTATCCACCACTCAATCCTCCACCAAAGGCAAGCTCATGAGAAAGAGACAAAGAGGTCCTCTCAACAATAAGGGAAGAGCTTGGGGGTTGAACACTGTGTTCAAACTTGAGGGACAAAGGGATGCAGACTCAATATGAAGTAATTTCTCCAGAGTAACTTTGCTCTCAAAGTTGAATGTTTTCTCTCTCTTTTCCATAGTTCGAAATTGTGCTCTTATAGCCTCCAGAATGCAACTAAAGGGCCGAGTTAGAACGTTTCCAGTACATGGAAGGCCAAGGATTAGAGATATTTTGTCGTGACATGGAAACCCGATCTCATTTTGTATTTTTTGGCACAAATCCTGATATACGCGAGTTGTAATGGAGCAATGAGCGTATATGCATATTGCATAGCAGTTAGGGAGTGTATATGTGGAAAAATGTATATTGTTTTAGCTCTGGATTCATCAAAAATTAATCTGAATATATATGTATAACATGGAGTACAATCTGATCTCCCATGATCACTGAAGTCAAATAGGTATTGGTCCAATGAAATGGAAGAAACAACTCAGGAAAGCTGCGGCCACATAGTGATGTCTTCAAGTATTCTACACTATCTGCCAATGGTGCAAGTCTACATCATGTGAATAAATGAGTTGAGGTCGAACATGATGAGACATCGTTTGATTACCGGTCATTGAAGTATACCATTAACAAATGTGAGATAACCTACCGATAATGAAAGTAGGTATCAAGGCACCAAATACATCTCTACAAATGTGAATAAAGGAGTTGGTGTCGAACACTTGAGAGATGCATTGATCAGGAGACATTGATTTATTCCCATCTGTCAATGGCGAGAGAGCCTACCACTAATGACTTCAAGCCTCAAGGTACTCATAAAACTCTAGGTCCCATATCCAGAATAAATGAGCTGAAGTCGATTGAAAGAGACCTGCTGAAAGGAGACCATTGAGGCATCTCTCATCATTTAGCACGAGAAACAAAGAAGGAGCTTCATGATTTGGTGTAGATTGGACGAAGAACATGTTCACAAACCAACGATCCTGTGCATCTTTCATGTGTGCCAAATGCAAGCAGTACACGAAAAGGACCCTCTGAATAGTAGCCAATGATGAAAAACTGCTGACAAAGGTGAGGAAACCACCAATAAGGCTAATGGTATCCAAGACACTGCTCGAATCCCAAAGTGTGAATAGATGTCTTACCGTCGAACACAAGGGAAACCACCCAGTCAACGACCAATGATGAAATGTCGATTGTTGGGTTCAAGGTGACCTACCAATGATGAAAGTAGGGCCAGGGTGCATGATAAGACCAAAGTATCATGTGATTCTGAGACAAAGTATGGCTGACATGCAAAGTCAAGATTTCTGAGGAGTGGCCAACACAGGTTGATAGAATTCCTTTGAGAAAGAGCATGAGACATATGGTGAACTACGACAACATGGACTCAATGATGTGACAATTAGATGCAGGAGGCATCAATAACGTTCTCTATAGGCACTGGAAGAGTAACCAGTTGGTAGAGAAACCTTTGTAGCGAGATCAGCTTCCTAAGGCCATGCTAAACCCAAAATTATGATGACACACAGACTCAATAACTTTGTGCTATGTTAAAAGGCGACACGACTGCTACCAATTACAATATAGTATTCCCTTCCCGCCCGTCTTTTTTTGTTTTTTCATAACAAATGAATGCTATGATACAGAGGAGGGAACGAGTGTCGCAAGTAAGAAAAAATAGTTCCAGCAGTGGAACTTACCTATGCTCAATGCAAGGAAATGCACGCGGGAGATGGACACTCGGGGTGATGTTCCCTCCAGGGTATAGGGTGTCAAATTGTGAAGGATAAAAACAAGGCTCTACTTGGTTGAGGATGCAAACTGCTTAGGCAACGGTTTATAATGCAAAGTGAGAACCGACTAACAACTCAATACATCAAGCGAGGGCATGAGATGCAATTACAACTTAACACCAAAAAATGTCATTTTTTATATATTTTAGTCTACTTGGTGTGAAAAAGGGGTAAACTTGTTCCAAATAGATGTCTTTTCAAATCCAATTTACGAGTGTGAAAAAGACAAGTTCACTCGACAATATTTTCTATTTTTGATAGCGAGTCGGAAAAGAGCTTAACTAGGACTCATGATCTTTCAAATCCAATTTTAACGAGTGTGAAAGGGACAAATCACTCGATGATCTTTTCAGTTTTTGGATGAGTCGGAAAAGAGATTAACTGAGACTCGTTATTGGGAGTCTAATCAACATGTAAAGGGGGAGGCCAAGGCTCCTGTCCTGGCCTTCTGCTGAAAGTCAGTATCTTGCGAATAGATGACAAGAACTTGGGAAAAACCAAGGCTTTCCAAGTCGAGGAGGAGAAGGTGCTAACGAAGGATATAGTCTCTGTGATGGTTCGAATAATGTATCTTAATGGAAAATACATAGTTGGGGGAATGGGATGTCCCATCAGGTCGTCCCAATCGAAAGGAAACTCGTCAGGAGTTAGAGGGAGAGAATTTGGGGGAAGAATAAATCTCTCTTATTCAGAAGGGGGAGGATTTGAAATGTTGATGACATGAATGAAAGGTGTGTCATTCTCTTCAGGGAGAGTAGGGTTGACCAGAGATTGCAATGGTGTGGCCACTTCTTCAATTATAGGCTGAAGAGGATGTATAGTAACGGGGGAAAGAGATGCTTCACCCTTAACAAAGGGGGTGAGGTCGGGAGAAGATTGCATTGGTGGAAACACTGAGACGATCAAGGGAGAAGTTGTGTGAAGAGAAACCATGAATGCCTCAGAATATGAAGGGCTCTTGGGTGAGCCCCACGCTTTTGGTATCTCGGTAGTAATCGGACACAAACGAGTAAGGTGACTTCCTTCGCAAGTCCTGCAAAATAATTTAGGCTTACGTTTGAGGTGTATGGGCTTCTTGATGTAACTAGCAGAGGAAAGAGAGTCATCTCTTTTATGATGAATAGAAGCGAGAGACGTGACATGGCTATGATTCAAGGAAAAAATAATGGTGCGCCCAACATAATTCGTAGAGGTTGGGGGCAAGTTGTTGTCGTAGTTTGTAGAAGAAGTCGACCCATCGCCGACATGACTGGAAGAGGTTGGTGATGGAGCACCAGTATGACTGACAATGACTGGGTTGGAGACAGATGGTGGCATTTGATTCCACGGTTCGGGGAAAGATTGATTCTGAAAATTTGCAAGCCAGGCATGATCTTGGTATACCTCTTGCCCCTAGCCCAAAAAGGTGTTGTTTCACGCCAAAATGGTCCGCAGAGGTTTGGACGGGAATCTTCATTGAGGTATGTGAAGAGACCAAGGTAGGATAAGGATTATTCGAGTGAGGATATATGTTTCCTCCTTGTGAAGGGGTCTCATAAAGAGGGTAGCCTGAACTGTAAAACTGGTTCTCTCCATATGAAAGAACTGGTGGTAATTAAGGACCTGTCATGGAAATAGTGTTTGAAGGAACTAACATGGTGGATGAAAGATACATGGGCAGGGTGTAATAAGTGGGATAGGGACCCATTTGAGTACTGGCTCCTGAAAGAGCATAGCTAGTATTGGATCCATAGGGGGGAAGGTTCCAACCTCCCATGGGGAGACGACTCGTATCAAGCGAAGAAGTAGGCATCAGAGCCATGGTGCCCCCGGGTTCAATGCTAGGATTCATGTATGTGGGCCAGGGAGAGGGTTGCATGGGGGAAGGCATATCAACAAAAAAATGGCTAGAGACCCAAGGTGCGGACTGAGCATTGTAGTTCTGCATACCATTTTAAAAAACGGAAGGGTATGTCCCCATGAAATTAGCAGGTATCATGGGGTGGGTAGCAGTGAATGAGGGAGAAAAAGAAACTCCACTATCCCTAATGATGAAACCCAAAAAAGATGCCTAAGTTCGACTAGTAGTCAAAGAGAATACCAAAAAATTCAAACGACCAATATGCATGCAAACGGGCTAAAGTGGCCGAGTGGCCTCCCTTGCTAAAGAAGGTGTGTCTCGTCCAAGAGGGACCTGAGACTCCACGCTAAAGTTTGGAGGTAACAAAATCAGTTATAAGGGCCCTCTTGGGCTTAACAACCAGTCGGTCAGATCCCCCCAAAGAGGTAATCCTCCATAAAGGTTGCGTGTTGTCCGACCCTTATCTGACTCAGGGTACAAGGAGAATAACCCCTGCAAGTAACCTATGTGATACCTAAGTCAAGAAACTAATAAACCATTGTATAACCGATGCATAGGTGAGCAGTCGTAAGTCCGGATCACCGTCTGGGTAGGGTAGCAAAGCCCGAAACCTTGAAAGCACTGCCTCTCATAGAGGTATGGGCACTAGCAAGATCCCCAAATACGAATAAATCCATAGAAATATCTATGACGCTAGGTGAGTATCTAGGGGTTATCCCTTCAACTGACTTTGTGCGACCTCGTGATTAACTCCGGTGTGAGTGGAGCCTCTTGATCTTACCTATTATACAATGGACTTCTCAACTCCCTGTCTCAGACACATATGTTGATTTTATTGCCTTGGAGAAGTTTACTCACAAAATCCTATTCCAAGGCACTAAATCCTAAGCTAGTTTGTGCACCCTAAAAATAAATTCGTGACTAATCAATTTTAGTTTAAAGCGTAAATTATTGGCCATGGTTACTCAAAAAGGTATGGAAGTGAAACTCATGGTGTTATGACTGCCAAAAAATAAATATGGATATAATGCAAAGTCTATATTTAACTTTTCAATTAATGATATGATAATAAAAACAGTGCAGTCTTCAATTTCAAATCTGCAATTCAGAAGTAAAATATGATCTTTTGCTAAATGTGCTAAGCTAATGATAAAAATTCAAAGACAAAAATGCCAACCAACGCAAAATGCCTTTTTTTTTTTTTCAATATTCTAAAAAGAAAATGCATGGGATGATAAGCAACTTGACAGATGAATTCTACTGTGTATAAAAGAAGTAAATCAAGCAGAATACCAGGCAGCCAAGCAAACAACCAAGAAGCCAAGGACAAATTAAAAATAGAAAACAAAGAGAAAGACTACGCCTAAAAATTCAACTCCAAACATGATTCTTGTCATCCCAGATAATCTTAATAGACACTACAGAGACCTAAGAAGGCTCAACAATCTTTAAATCCTACCCAAAAGTCACTCAACCAAGCAAGCAAGCAAGGGGAAGTGGTATACGTGTTTGTTCAGGAGAACATAGCGTATATACGCTTCTTGTAGTGAGACAAAAAGCGTGTATACGTGACTGTCAAGGAAAAAAGGGCGTGTATGCTTTAAAATAAGGCCAGGTAAGGGTAAAAGGATGAAAACTCAGACTCGGAGTGAACAAGATCTGTCAAGCAGTGATACGACAACAAACACAAAGGAAAAAGAGCAATGTAAGAAGAAAAATTACTTCAACCCTTAGAAGGAAGATCCTTCCCCAGTGGAGTCGCCATTTCTGTTACAAGGGAAAAACTCTCTATGGCCAAGGGTAAACCACAACAGACAAGTATGACTACATAAATCAACTCAATTCCAACATATGCTATATAGAATAATGTGCAATACAAGGAAGAGGCCTACCTTGATCCAACGTTTGATGATGTTCCACCATTGAGCACTTTGACCCAAAGCTTTATACCTACAATAAGTTCTCAAAAAACAAGCAAAGCAATAATATAGTGAGTTTATAGAAGGAGTTAGCACATTAGATAGCGTAATCCATTAATAGACATTACAAACACGCCCATGGATAATAATCATATATTTGCAAGTTACCAATAGGACGGGAAAGGAGTATTTCTATTAATAATTGATCAGCATAAGTGTCAACATTACAGACTTCCATGTGGGCATGGTTCGAAACCAAGAAACCAAGTTCCTTCCAACTGGGTCTCCACCGCTCAATCCTCCACCAAAGGCAAGTTCATGAGAAAGAGATAAAGAGGTCCTCTCAACAATAAGGGAAGAGATTGGGGGCTGAACACTATGTTCAGACTTGAGGGACAAAGGGATACAGACTCAATATGAAGTAATTTATCCAGTGTAACTTTGCTCTCAAAGTTGAATGCTTTCTCTCTTTTTTCCATAGTTCGAAATTGTGCTCTTATAGCCTCAATAATGCAACTGAAGGGCTGAGTCAGAACATTTCCTGTACATGGAAGGCCAAGGATCAGAGATGTTTTGTCGTGACATGGAAACCCGACCTCATTTTGTATTTTTTGGCAAAAATCCTGATATACGCGATATGTAATGGAGCAACAAGCATATACGCATATTGCATAGCAGTTAGGGAGCATATATGTGGAAAAATGTATATTTTTTAGCTCTCGATTCATCAAAAAGGGATAAAAAGTCCGCATAGGAAAATGGAAAAAGGCCCTCTGTGCAACATAGCAATGGTGAGGCAAATATTTCTATAACAGTAAAATTGTAAGAAAATATATCCTTATATCTCGCCAGAGCTTCACCTTGTATCCCTGAGTGATGGAAAGTGGATTTATTAAGATTTACTTTTAATCCCGAGGCACAACATAAATGTTCCACTAAAGTTTTAATCACCATCCACTCTTCAATAGATTCCTTTGTCATGATAAGAACATCATCGAAAAATATAAGATGTAGTATGTTTATAACCCTAGAGACCTTGACCCCAGTCAACCTTCCCTCCGCTTGTCCTTTCTTCAATAATAAACTAAAGCTTTCCATAATATGGATGAATAACAAGGGTGAGAGTGGGCACCCTTGACGTAGTCCACGTTCACTATGAAAAAATGGGGAGGTCTCACCATTTATCATAACAACAAAGGAAGCACTAACAACACAACTCATAATTAAGTTTATAGAAGTGATATTGAATCTTGTTTGTACAATAATTAGACACAAGAAATCCCAACTTACACAGTCAAATGCTTTTTTTAAATCCAGCTTTAGTATAAGTGTTTTTTCTTTTTTTTCTTTGATGTTGTGTAAACATTCTTGCATCATCCCAATGGCATCCAAGATCTCCGTGCCCTTCAAGAAACCAAGTTGTTTGCTCGACAAAGCCCTCAAGAGGAAAGGTTTGATTCTATTTGCAATCACCTTAGAAATCAACTTATAACATAAGTTACAAAGTGCAATGGGTCTGAAGTCCCCAAATGTCCGAGGATAATTTTCCTTTAGAATCAACGTTAGGAAGGTATAATTTAGTGAACTCTGTATCTTACCTCTGGTTCTAGAATCTTCAACTAGTTCCAACAATTCATCACCTACAACATCAAAAACGTGAGTGAAAAACTCGACCGTCCAGTTGTCTGAGCTTAGAATTTTCTCTTTAGCAAATAGTTTTAAGATATCTGAGATTTCCTTCTTTGTGGTCAGTCGGTCAATGAGCACAAAATATTCCACATATACAAATCGATTGAATAACCTGGCTAAGTTTACTTGTTCCACCGGTGCAATAGAAGCGTCTGCTACAAACATCTTTTTAAAATATCTAGTGGCCTCTTTTTTAAATGCCTCTTGTACTCTATGGTTCTGACCAGATTCATCATTAATCTCCCAAATGTGTTTCTGATTCCTTCTAGCGCTGGCAAATTTGTGAAAAAAAATTGTATTCCAATCCCCACACTTTAGCCAGATTGCGCAACTCTTTTGTCTCCAGTAATCCTCTTCAAGTAAAAGGATTTTATTACACTCTGCCTCCAAGGATTTCAAATGACATTATGTAGTAGTGTCCACCCCATCTCTCAACAGACCAGAGTAACCCACCTTAAGTTCCAACTCCAAAGATTCCAACTTAAGAAGATTTTCACGTCGTCTGTGCCTAGCCCAGGTTTTAATCCGAGCCTTCAACACTTTTAGTTTCCACACAAATCAGTGTTGGATATCAGATTCCACTAGAAAACCAATATCCTTCCAAACTTCTTTCACGGTATTTGAGAATTCCTCCTCCGCCATCCATGATGCATTTAACTTAAAAGGATAAGCCACCAGAAACTGTTGTAAGTCAAATTGAGCTATCACTGGTGCATGGTCTGAGACATAGGGAAGATCAACCCATGATCGATACCTTCCCTCATCATTTAATAAAATCTCTGCATGCAGGATACAATCTAATATTTTTGCAATGCCTACCCCCCGAGTTCTGCTATTCCTCCACATTGGTACCACATCATCCGGTACCAGGTCAACCAACTGATGGTCCTGGAACAAAAGTTTAAATTAATCTGCAATCTTGTCCAGTTGAGAAACCACTCCCCAAACCTCATCTGCACCTATAATGAAATTCAAATCTCCTTCAAGAATCAAATTTTTAGCAGCCAACAACCCATTGTTGCCATCCGATCCCAAAATATTTGTCTCCCACTACAGGGACCATATACATTAAGTAAATTAATAAAAAAAAAAATTCTAAAGTGAGGCAAATAAGTAAAATTCCCCCGCTGTAGAGTGAAGGATCCAAAACAAACTTTTGGGGTCCCAAGTCACCAATAGGCCACCCGAGTTTGCAAGATACCAGATATATAAAATATGCAGAACATAAATGAAATGCTAGAAATAACAGAATAACAGTAAAATATCTAGCATAATCTTCACAATACACAGAAATGATTCACGAAAT
>JZKD02S1925154.1:760086-773666 GCA_000966675.3 Picea glauca | reverse complement strand
GGTCTTCTTACATCCGCCTTATTCTATTTTATTGAAAGGTCTTATTAATATTGACCTTTATTACATCCGAATACATTGATCTACCTATGTGCGGGTTAGGACCTTAACAGAGTTACCCACGGAGATAACAATGCACAGATACTAGCTAGGAACAAACTTTAAACTGATGTGCCTTATCCTCTTCTACAAGAATCTCTTGTAAAAAAATAATGTCAGGCTTGACTTTACAAAGTAATCTGCGCATAGAGGCCATTTTTAAGGATCCCCCCACCCCTCTAATGTTTAAAGAGAGTAATATCACGATTTAGCCCGTGCAAGGGATTTCATGCCTCTAAGCGCCCGAACGTCGGAAACAGTAGTAGTAGTAAGGTCAGGTGTATCAACAATGAGGGTGGCCTTTGATCCAGGTGGATATCAATCGCCACCCACCTTTTCCAACTAGCTCAAAACATTTTTCTGACAATTTTGGTAATTTACTATTTTTAGCAGTTTTTTGGGTCCTGAACTTTTGAAGCCGTTTTGATTCCCTAAATCGGGAAAAGGGGGAGAAACATGGAATGAATTTCGATTTTTCTCACACAAAAGTTGTATTCCTCGGATAGATCTTTCTAACAGTGTATTGAGTGCCCCAAAAGGAGATCGTATGCAAAAGTTACGCCCTTGAGAAATTGACGTATCAACTACCCCCATTGGGGCCCACAAACCTTTTGGATTTTCATCTTCTGGGGTTAGGGTTTTGGATTTTCCTTATGTTAAAAATCCCCTTAGAGCCTCATTGTAATAATCATATTCTTGAAAATGCGAGTAGCCATCACATCTCTTCTCAGAGATAACCTGTCACCATTCTAGTGAGTCTTTCACTCTGTATTTTAACAGTCTTTGTACATTTCTTTCATTAATAGAAATCGTGTATTACTGTATCTCTGTGTTTATGTTCGCATCTCTGATAAATTTCTGTTATATTATTGGATATCCGTGATATCTCTGTGCATCTCTTTATTATATCTTCGCTCTCATCTCATGCCGAAAATAATCCAGATCAACCTTCTTGTGGGCACTTCTCATATTTATAGGAGAAGTATCGTAACCCAAGCCTCTAGACCAAGCATATCTAGTCCCAACCCCCCCAAAATAGTTCCCTGACTGACCAATAAGTTCAGTGGAACCCGAAAGTGTAACAATAGTTTTACCCTGAAAAGTAATAAAAGGGACAGAAACATCCACCTTGCGAAGTAGTGGGACTAGTGAGTCCAAAGTCTCCCCCGAAGAGCAGTCACCTGGTTCATCCTCCCTATAACCCAAGAGAATATAAGGTTCTTTACCCCGCTCCTCAACCTCCAACCGAGATCCCTCAGAAATCTCAACAACATCGAAAATGGGGGTCCCCATCCCAAGTATGGAGCTGGTAGTAGCAGAAGTATACTTCCTAGTCTCCTCTTGTGGAAAGTTAACCTGGTGTGGGTGAATCGAAACCATGTCCCCCAAATGAAAATGTGGACAATCCTCTAAGGTCGAGGAGGAAAACTTAGTAAACAAAAAAGGTATACATGGAGGATTTAAAGGCACAATCCCCGACTGTGTAGTCGCGTCCAGAGCTAACTATTCCCAATATGTAAGAGAACAAAAAAAACTGGGGAAAAAAGATTTGAGTTTACTTGTGAGTGTGTCGGAGGCCAAAAGTGAAGGATATTCAAAGGTCTCAACATGGTGGACTTCCCGTGCAAATGAATCCATGCCATGCGAGTCACATCTGGGAATCTTCCTGAGTCGTGAGGTTTCCTCCTCCTCCTCCTCCACGGTACCTTGACAAGTGCTCCTCAAATTTCTAGTCTTATGAAAAAACGTACAGTGGAAGGGGAGACCCAAGTAATCCATCCTCTGAGAAGACAATTGGTCTCTCCACTGTATATCCAGTGTCTCCAACAAACTTGAGTGGATATCAATATTCACCAAAATCCTTCCCAATTTTTTGTCAAGAGCACCAAGAGACTGTTCGTCAACACTGATAAAACAACCGAGTGCATTCCCTATAGTCGTCAGAGCCTTAAAACTCCAAATATTAAGTGGGAAGCTAGGTAGGAGAACCCACAAGTGCTTAAACTGAAAATAATCCTGTGAAGGATCAAAGGATATCCTCCACCATTTGAGCATCAAGCTCCCCCCATCGTAAGACCACAACCTATCTAGAATCTTAGCTGCATTATCTGGTGAATGAAACTTGAAGCCAAACCAACCACGTGGAAGATAAAATAACTTCAGTGCATAACCCAAAATGGGTAGCTAGTGTGTCTTTACCTAGGTAAAGAGAGGAGTGGTACACCGCCGTCGGCAATAAAACCTCCCAACCAGGGCATTCACTTCTAGGGTAACCGCTTGCTCCAAGCCAAGGTCATCCCCCATTACCATTTTCCGTCGAGTCCGATTTGGAAGCCAAGGTTTCCTTGCAGAAAATCTCTAGGGAGCCGACTTTGGAGAAGTTATACTAGAAACTCCACAAGGTGGCGTAACAACACCATCGGGACGCAGAAAAACTCTGCTATCAGATATATACACAGTAGGTGCCTGTGCAGAGCAACCCGAAACAAAATTTTCAAATGATGGTAAACCTTTATGACATAGTGATGAAGGAGCCGAAGGAAGTGTCGAATCCAAGGCCAATAACTCCTGATCGGATAGGTGCATAGTGCTTAAATGAGTGGTAGGTTGGTCAAAGAGGCTTACCTTCTCCCAAGCCTCCTCGTCATCCACACTCATAAGTGCGTTGATGACAGATTCCATCATGGAGGCTACCAAAAACTAAGAAGCGATTGCCACCTAGCTCCCACTGAGACCACCTCGGGGGGGAATGCCAAGGTAAACCATCAGTTCAGAAGTATACAGTTAATGCCAAATAAATAGCACAGTAGTTTAGGTATATAGGACAAGAGAATTAACCACCCTGTCAAATCCAGTGAAAGGTCAAGAGGCTACGAAAGGTTGATAAAATAGCGGAGTCTCCAGAGTTAGTGCACCTCTAACCCCTCCAGACTAGAAAAAACTAAAAAACTAGGTAGAAAAGGATACCCACCCAAATGGGCCTTCCAGACGCTTAACAAAGATGAGCCACTAGGACCACCACCAGAAATGGTAATGCTCAGAGCCTCCAAATGTTGGAGAGTCATCAAGATCAACCCACTAAAGTAGTACCTCGATATCAACCTTAACCTGGTGTAGAGGAGTGACTCAAAGTCCACTGGTGATGTCCCAAAACCCTCCAGATTCAATCACCAACGCCATTAGAGTCCTCCATACAGTTGCAGGTTTTCAAAAATCTCGTTCCTACCCAAGCTATCAAGCGTTCACCCTCCTTAAGACAAGTTTTTATGCTTACACAATAGATGTCACATTGTCAACCTAGCCTTGTATAGATTGACTTGTGCTCAAATGAATAGACAGATTTAATATTTTCAGGGAAACTTTTCCACTTTGTCATTGTTTGTTCTACATAGAGAGAAGGTCTCATCACATTAGCTAAGCTTATGTGGCCTCTCTTCGCTTGCAATAATTAGTTTACCTATAAATATTCTCTTCTAACAACACTCAAAAATTGGAATCACAAAGTAAGCAGTGCCTCGTCGAGTCTTTGTCTTTTCTTTCCATTTAATTGTAATAAGATTATTTTAAAGAAGATAAATCTCTTTTTATATAAAAATAATAATTTTATTAACATTAAATTAAAATTTTAAATTATTATTTTTTTGTTTGAAAGGGTAGTTTCTTACTAAGGGTATTTAAGCAAACAAAACCTACACCTTGACTGGTTGAGATAATTGAAATTGTCATTTTAAATTTTTTTAAAGTTAGAACCTAATTTTTATTTATTTGAAAAGAAGTTGTTTTCTAAGTAAATAACTAATTAAATATGATTGGTTTTAATGTCCACCAAATCAAAACATTTCTAATTGTTTGTTCCAAGTTGGCTAACAAGTGTCATATTTCACATATAATCCTAAAATGCATACAATTATGAAATACATCACTTTAGTGAGAGATAGGAACATTAGTTTCATCTCCTTTCCCCTTATCATATTGAGGGTAGATTTGTCCTTCAATTTCCATGGAGTCTCTTAGTTTGTGGAACGTTTCTTCCACCTTTATCTCAACTTGGCAAGAATTATCAATTCCCCTCTTATTAGAGGCCATTGTTGAGAGTTCCATTCATTGATTAAAAGTAAGATTACACAACCTAGTACATGCTACTCCATAAAGTCTATTCTCTACCACTTCTCAACTTCCAGTGCACAAAAATATTCATGGCATTAATTATTTGGTTAGTACATTCTACCTCCAGAAAGTCTATTCTCTGCCACTTCTCTACTTCCATTGCACTAAAATATTCATGGCGTTAGTTATTTGGTTGGTGCATGCTTGCTCAATCTCCGACACTTAAATACACCGATAATACAACATATCTATTGTTCTGGATTAACTCGTGGTGGCACATTACTCTTCCAGAATTCATAGATATCTCCTATGCTCATGTTACGTATATCAACACAAGAATCCTCAAAAAAGTGCAAATGATAAAAGATAGAACTTTGACTTACCTTGTCACTGAGAATGAAAACACAAGAAATCCCAATGTTGGTGTCACTAGGCGTGGTGCACAAGAGTGTTGGATGGATAACTCAAAGAAGGAAAAAACTCATATTTCTGAGCCTGTGCCAACCTTTGAATAGTAAGCCCCAATTTGAAACTCTAAACTCAAATTCACACTATCCTATAAAAGGCTCACTACATCTATCAACTTTGTCACAACTAGAAGTAACTAGGGTTTCGAGCAACGGGGTATTCAAGAGTCAACCAATCTTAAATGAGAAGACAATGCTAAAAACATAAAGAGCATGATTCCTTACATACGTGTCTCCTAATTTACTAGTTATCTGCTACAAAGGTGATCTGGCACTCAAAGTGGAAACAAGCCCTAGATTCCACCACACAAATACTCAAATTCTCCAGGAACAAAGTCAAAGAGGGATGAAATGTGATAAGAATGAATACCTAAACAATTGCAGGAGATTTGGTTGGGAAAATTTACTCCATTCAACTACTTACTCACTAAGAAGAAGGTTATAAGAGAGAGACCAATCCAAAAGAGTAAAGAACCATAATGTTTACCAAAGCTCATCAGGGTCCTCACCAGACAACCAAAACCAATAAAACAATCTCCATCGCTCAAACCAAATCCCGTCCATTATCCCACCGCAGTTGTATCAAGGAACTAAAAAACATTCAATTCCCACACTTGGTGATCCGAATTAGATCATTATATAATTTTTCATCTATATCAGTAATTTTTGGGTGGAAAATTGGAGGAATTTGCTTGTAAGGCCCATTTTAGTGGCAGGTCCTAGTTTGGAAATTCAGAGTCTAGAACCTTCTAGAATTATTTTGAGCAATCAAATGGAATTTTGGGGGATGAAAACGTTGTGAGCATTTCTCATAGCCCCTAAAATATATTCTATGGATACACACCTTTCCAGCAATGAAAAAAATGCCTCAAATGGAGCTCGTATGTGGAAGTTATGCCTCCCGCAAGTTGACCTACCTCATTGACCACCATGGTACAAGTGGATGCTACGTCAACCCCCATTACTCACACATGTGGGGATAGCCACATGTGGAATTTCAAGAATATTATCGAAGGTCCAAAACCTTATCACTAATTGAAGGTTGAGGATTGTTGGCCCTTGACCAGGTTTTGGGGAAATGTTGATCATCTTTGACCAATTTTGGGACTTCGACAGGCTAGTCGAAGACGAAGCACCAAACGAAGTGGAGATCGTGGAATCTTTCCCCCTTTTGTGGGATTTTTGGGTTTAGGGTTTATGTAACATGTATGGGATGTTGTCCCATGGGTTTACCCATATTTAGGCCCCATTTGTAATGTATAAATAGATATCTAGACGATGTAAGAAGCAGAGATAAGTGGAGAGACAGTAGAATCGACTTAGTGCAGAGATATAGGCTTCGTGCATACTATGTGTTAAGACTTGCAGAGCTAAGTGCAAGTTTGTAAGAAGGCTTTGTGTTGTGACCTGACTCGGGGAAGGAGGATCTTGATAGGTGCGCACAAATATCTTGTCCTATGCAGAGTTGGCTTTGTGGCTTTCTGCATTGAAAGAAGATAATAAAGAAGAAGAGTTGGTGGACATAGCCCCACGCTGGGGGTGAACCACGTATATCCTGTGTTATGGATGCTTTGAGTGATTGATGTGATTTATGCTTAGTGTTGTCATTTTAATGTATGTTAGATGCATCTGATATAGTATCTTAGTGTTAAGTAATGTGAATGAATGCTAGATCTGCTCTATTTCTATGTGCTAAGTGCTTGGGTGTGTTAGGTCTTGTTGAATACTGCATTGTTCTATATAGGGTTTTACCTGCGATGTGAATAAGGGTTAAATGCTAATGAATGTTAACTGCTAAGTGCTCTGTTAAGTATTTTAATCACAGATCTGTGTTCCAGCTAGGTTGCAGACACTTGAGTCCTGCAACACCCCCTGCCTCTACCTCAGGTGAGACTTCATCTTCTTCACAGGTGTTTCCGAAAGGGCCTGTAGTTAGGTTTTTGTTGGTGCGCTATTGTAGCATTGAACCCTGGGTCTTCCCTTGTCCCAACAAATGGTTCTGTTGCCAGAACCTGAAACTGTGATTGTTGGGAACTGAGGAAAAGAGAAAGCTTTATGCGTAGATTTGTTGTTGTAGTGTGCAATACTCTACTTGACTTGTGAAGCTCTGTGCTAAGAAAAGAAGTTAGATGTGAAGAAAAGAGGTAAGATCTTAAATATTTTTGCTCTGATAAAGGTAAGATAAGTGGAAATTGTTTCTTCGAAAGAATGGATCTAGGTATGTTTGATAAATTTGGTCCTAGTCTAAAAACTAGGGCACAAATCAAAGAAAGAAGATATGATATGAATAGATCTAATAGAAATAGTGAAAGATATGTTATTCCTATGCATAGAAAGAATTGTTTGATTAACAAGTGGATGCAGGATCCTAAAAATAATTTTTTGCAGGTCCATCACTGTGATCCCAATGCGCAGTACATGAAAGGTTGGGGATCGTTTAAGAGAAATAGAGGATTGACTCTTTGTTATAATTGTATAAGACCAGGACATCTTGCTAAGGAATGCCCTGGTAGAAGTCCTATTTTCCT
This sequence comes from Picea glauca, assembly GCA_000966675.3. Lineage (NCBI taxonomy): Eukaryota > Viridiplantae > Streptophyta > Pinopsida > Pinales > Pinaceae > Picea > Picea glauca. The sequence continues at coordinate 766,468 of JZKD02S1925154.1, read as the reverse complement.
TTGTTGTAAAGATACTAAACATGAAGTTTTGGATTACCCTAGAATGATTGCTAAAGCTGAAAAGATGAATGTGAGACAATAAAACCCCAAGGAAGGCCAAGAGACTAAGAATATGCTAAAAAACCAGAAATAATCAGAGGCTATATTATTGCAGATGAAAGAAACATTGAATGATCATAGAGACATCAGTTTATCAGAGATTTTAAAAGAGAAAGAGTGCATAGAAGCAAGAATAAGAGACTTTGACATAGATTGTGTATTGGATGCAGAAACACAGGTGAACATTATGACATAAAGTACTTGGGAAATTTTAGGAAATACTGCTATGGTTCCTTCATTAGGAGGAATAAGATTGTTGAAAGGAAATATGCTAACTCTATGTGGAATACTTACCCATGTACCTATGATTTCTCGTGGAGTAGCAACATAAAAAGAATTTGAGGTCATTAAGTTTGCTGAGAAAAATGCTCCCTTTGCACTTTTGTTAGGAAAGACATGGGTTGAGAAAGATTAGATATAAAGTAAAGAAGAAGAGGAATATCTAGAACAGAAAAAGAAAGAATTAAGAGATTTCATGGCTAAGAGAATAACGCGCTTACTATAAAAACAAGAGGAAAAGTCAAAGCAACTGAGGACCAGAGACTTAGTTATCAAAGTTGAAAGAACACAAGAAGGATTAGAGAACCTATCCATACAGGAGAGTAGCGCATCTACTCTAGAAATAGTAAGAGAAGAAGTATTACCCTCGAACCCTATGAAAGACCCTCAACAGTGTGAAGTTACTATGCTAAGAGGAGATAAGAACAAGAATGGAAAGAGCAATCAAGAAACGCAGATCACAGGAAAGAAAACTAGAAATCTCAATAAGAAGAAAGCAAAGCTAGAAAAATTGCAAGAGGTTCTAGAGTGGACTTCGCAGAAGGAAGGCTTGCATAACTTGAACCTCATTGGAATAGAAGAGCAACGCAAATTGGCACTTCGCCACCATGAAGAAATATTCTCGTTGGAGGCATCCTGATTGTTAGAATGACGCTCCAAAATGGCTAGAAACATAGTTATTGCCAGAATGTTAGCCATTGGACCGTTGGGACCGTGCCATAATGAATGGAATTGCATTGATTGAGGCATTCCTACCCATTGGAAGAGTCCGTTACAATGTTATCTATTTAACTCGTCGAATGTCTTACCATGGACAATTTTTCCAATTGTGATTATTCGAGCCCACAATGAGTTGGCTATTACCGCACTGTGCTTATTGAGACCTCACCATCCGTTCTGCTACCTTGATTATTTGTTCACCGACTTGATATATTAGATATCGAGTGTGTATGCCAGGTGACATTAGTGTAGTAGAGAAATCCATAGAAGATATTCTCATAGACCTCATGGCTGAGAAGGTCATGTCCGCAGGAGCACATGCTTCGTTGACAAGAGGAGTGCAAGCATCCCCATCGACTGCATATCAATATGGACCCTCCTGAACTATGATAGAGAAATGAACTAAGCATCGTGATGACTTGGAAAATGTGAAGCTCATCCCATCAATCCTGCCTGACTACATACCACCTCTAGCTGGCGTGGTGAGTCGTGAAAGCGTCCCGAGGGACTTCGACTACACATTAATCGTTGCATACCTCCCGAAGGGGATACACGTAGTAGGACCACAGTTGGAGAGGATTATGACGTTGAAGATCAGTGAATTCAACTTGGGAGACCACAAGAACTATGGAATGCTCACACCACACAAGTATTTGACCAAGACAATGGGGAAGAAGTCGAGAATAATCCCCCAACCATGGACTATGGACATCGCGAGGTCCACCATTCTTAATGTAATGAAGTTACCACACTTTGGTAGACATCAAGAGGTTAACGCGTGCGTTAAAATCCTGTTGTCATGCTTCCATGGCGGTTACCTATGGTTGGACAGGTGCATCACAATAGATACGATGTTGATCCACTAGATCACCGGATTGAGCATGCAAGGATGAGACCCATAGGAATTTTACCCAGGGAAGGCTGTAGATCGTGCCCTGGCACATAGAATAAAAGACACCTATGCCGATGTGGAGAAGGGGAATTGGGGCTATAAGGTAGCCTCCATCGAGAATGGTGCAGTGCACCTAGCTTTCCAGTTGATCGCTAGTAATCTCATCAGGAAGAATAGGCCAATGCAGGTCACGGGGTTTGTCATCGACTTCACAGGAAAATGCATTGAAGGGATGCAAATTAATTGGGCGAGCTACCTCGTCAACCAGTTAGAGAAAGACTATTGCGAAGCTTAGGATCAGGGCTATGAGTTTCATTTCATTTGGCTATTAATCCTCATTGCCTTCATTTCTTGGGAGATGTCGGAAGGAGATACCTTCCTTGAAATTGCGCCGTCTTAACCACTAGCTCCAAATTTCACTACGCTATGGTACTCAAGCGAAATGGAATAGCAATGGTATTAAAATGCGATGTTCCACACCTATTATCTACAGTTGAAGAGGGCCATTGAATCCTTCCCTCGCATGACACCAAACACTTTGCACTGGTTTAGGCCAATTGTGAAGTTCCACGCAAACATGCACTTCATCTATATCACTGCGCGTGGAGACGAACACAAAGAAGAACTCCAGTCCTATTACAAAATCACAAAGGAGGACATGGAAGAAATAACCAAGGAATGGCCTGTAGAGTTCCTTGTACCAGTTGATGAGGAAAAACTCTCTGACCCCGACCTCTTCGAAAGCCCAATGGTCACTTGCGAAGAATATGATGCACCCAGCAATAAAAAGAATAAAAAGAAGGAAGAGGTACAAGAATTGAGCAGTGCATCAAAGGAAACTACACCAGATTCACCTGAAGGGGGAGGAGGTGATGAAGTAGACAAAGAAGAGGATGAAGGGGAAGAAGACAATAAGAAGCAAGGTGAAGTAACACCACCTAAAGACCCCCTGAAAGAGAGAGAAACATCCAAGAAAAGAAAGGGTTCCCCGCAGAAACCTTCATCACGGAAGAATTCAAAAGCCAATAAACCTCCATTCCACACTATGATCAGAGTGGATGACATTGACCTTATCATTGTCGTTGTATCATATACCTCAGAAGACATCTTGCATCTAAGCAAAGCCAAACAGAAGACAATGTTTGACAGGATCGAGGTGGAGCTCAAAGGGGTACGACATGCTCTTTACTCGAGCCGCGCAGTGCCTACTGCGCCATTGTCAGTAGGGGACATAGAAGTAGGAGATGAACCTTCCCAGCTAGGAAGACTAGTAGACTCGACAGAGGCTCACCTTCGTTGGGTTCAGGAGGAAAATGAACAGGCCACAGAGGCCCTAAATCAAGAAAAGGAGGAATCCATAGAGCAACGTCGGGTTGTGCAACAAGAAAAAGACGACCTCCAGGCGAAGTTTTCAGAGGATAGAGCGCAGATACATATGGAGAAAGAATAGTTGCCCATGGAGCAGATGGGAGTCAAGGAGTCAGTCACCAGAGAACTTTGCTCTGTGTCGGGTCTCGCACAGATAGAAGAAGACACAATGTAGATCCAAATAGGGAATCTTGTTGAAGCCATTCAACAGCTCCAAGCATGAATAGCAAAAATGGAACTACAAGTCGTGCCAAGCACTTCGCAGGAAGTGCGAGATCAAAGAGAGGAAACTACCCAGAGCGTAGTTGAGAGAATCAAGTCATTAGCCTTAGAATGTAAGAAACTTAGCAGTCAAAGTGCACAGACCTATGAGCGCCTTGCAGAGGACCCTGCACTAAGGACATTGGAGTCACAGCTCCAGGAGGTGAAGCAACAAGCAACAACAGTGCAAGCAAAATTGAAGCTACTGTCACCAGTTGAGAGGATGAAAGAGTCACAGGAACAATGCATGGTTCAACAATAGGTCCAAACCATCCAGAGTAAAGTCATGGAAGTGACCCAGAGGATACAACCAGTAAAAGATAAATCTTGCACACTTTTTGAGGAGGTTGAAGGACAAGGTGCACAGCTAGAGCAAGTAGTCACCATGGTAGAACAATGCTTGGAAGGACCGGTGACTGAGAAAGTTATTCAAGAGTTCACCGAGCAGGAGCCTCTAGCGAAGTAGTAGGTCGAGGCAGCTCGAGCCAAGCTCGAGGCCTTCGAAGTAGAGTTACCCAGATCAGAGTGACTCGGGACGAGTCACGAGTGAGTGTTGGGGGTCTAATGACCCTTGACCAAGTTTTGTGGAAACACTGGTCTTGTTTGACCAATTTTGGGACTTCGACATGCTAGTCGAAGATGAAGCTCCAAGCGAAGTGGAAATCATGGGATATTGCCCCCTTTTGTGGACTTTTTGGGTTTAGGGTTTATGTAACGGGTATGGGATGTCGACCCATGGGTTTACTCATGTTTAGGCCCCATTTGTAATGTATAAATAGATATATAGGAAATGTAAGAAGCAGAGATAAGTGGAGAGACCTAGTAGAATCGACATAGTGCATAACTAGAGGCTTGGTGCATACTATGTGTTAAGACTTGTAGAGCTAAGTGCAAGTGATTGTAAGAAGTCTTTTGTTGTGACTTGACTCGGGTAAGGAGGATTTGGCGAGGTGTGCACATATCTCCTGTCCTATGCAGAGTTGTCTTTGTGGCTTTGTGCATTGAAAGAGATAATAAAGAATAATAAGAGTTGGTGGACATAGCCCCACGTTGGGGGTGAACCACATATATCCTGTGTTATAGTTGCTTTGTGTGATTGATGTGATTTATGCTTAGTTTTGTCATCTTTATGTATGTTAGACGCATCTGATATAGTATCTTAGTGTTTAGTAATGTGAATGAATGATAGATCTACTCTATTTCTATGTGCTAAGTGATTGGGTGTGTTAGGTCTTGTTGAATACTACGTTGTTATGTAATTAGCGTTTTACCTGCGATGTGAATAAGGGTTAAATTCTAATGAATGTTAACTACTAAGTGCTCTATTAAGTATTGTAATCACATATCTATGTCCCAGCTAGGTTGCAGACACTTGAGTCCTACAACCCCCCCCGCCTCTACCTCAGGTGAGACTTCATCTGCTTCGCAGGTGTTGCCGAAAGGGCCAATAGTTAGGGTTTTGTTGGTGTGTTGTTATAGCATTGAACCCTGGGTCTTCCCCTATCCCAACAAGGATGAAAAAACCCTAAACCTAAATGGCTATCAGGCTATGTTAAATATCGGGTCACTAGAAAGAGAAGGGGTTCCATTCTTTTGCATTATACTTGTTCCATAGTTGAGCAGAACATTAAGAGTGGTATTTGGAGAGCGTAATAGAGGAGGTAGGAGATTTTGTAACAACCATTTGGGACGTAGTGTCAAAGAAAACTCCATAGTGAGTGCCCCTTTATTTGTACCTTCTATTCATATCTAAAGAAAAGAGAGCAGGGCATATGCCTCACCTTCTAGATAGGTTTAATCCTATATTGGGTTTCCCAAGATATATCTTGTGTTAATTTGTGTGGATGGTGTGTATATTTTCTTGTTCTTTCATTTTAAAATTCAATTATTTTCATAAATCTAAGCAATAAGCTAGTAGTAACTAATTTGGGATCTAAGTAAATAAATTGCATAATCTAGGATTTCATAATAGTATACGATTTGTTCCAGTGGAATATCCATGGTAGTTTACAGATCATATTGGTACCAAAAAGAGGTTTTATTTGAAGTATTTGTTGGAAGTTGTAGGATTTGGGAATTGGATTAAGAAGAATGTCGCATAACCTTAGCAATGGCAAATGAGCCTATTCACAAAAACCCTCAAGATCCAAAAAAAGAGACATTTACGAGGATAGTAGAGAAATTCATTGATATCTCTCATAATATGACCCTCCTCATGGCGGCTTTGGAAAACAAGCTTGGACCATTTGAGAATGTTGGAGGCTCTAACACAGAGATCATACCAGAGGGGAAACCAAGAGATAATGAAGACCCATAAAATTAGTTGAGGAAAGAGCTCGAGAAAGAGAAGCCAAGTTCCAATTCCATTACCCCTTCACAATATTTATTTAAAATGGAAGAAAAAGTGGATATCAAGTCATACCAAGGTGATATTGATGCAGTAAAGTTGAATCATTGGTTGCAACAATTAAAGGGATATTTTAGTGTTCACAATATAGATGAGGAGGATAAGAGTTCATTTTCCCCACTAAAATTAGAGGGCCATGCATTAACTTGGTGGAAAAGCCACACATACACACTTAGGCTAGAGCGCGATCCATAACTAAGTGGGAGGCAGGGATGATTTTAAGGATGGATTTCTTTTTTTTAAATGTAGAAACCTTGGTGAATCTTACTAATCCTTCATATGCCAACTATAAATGTTTAGCGATATTTTTGTAAAAATATTCAAATTTATAAGGATTTTATATAGTTTTTATAAAA
>JZKD02S1925154.1:734128-760036 GCA_000966675.3 Picea glauca | reverse complement strand
TTTGTAAAAATATTCAAATTTATAAGGATTTTATATAGTTTTTATAAAATTTTGGCGATTTTTAAGGTAAAAGAATTTTATCCTATAGAATTTGGGCGAATCATTTTTAAAATAGAGAATCTCATTTTTGGTAAAACCATGGAAAATTAGCCCATGAGCGAAATTTAGACCCTAAAATCATCCATGGTGGGAGGGTTTAAAAATCCTCATTAAATTGCATTTCTACCCTATTGGGTATGTAGATGACCAATGGATCTGTTGGTATTACTTCAAGCAAAGAAAAGGGAAAAGTGCGTAGGAGTACACTGTAATACCCCTGTTTCCCCCAATTTGTAAATATAACTATATCTTTCCGAAAGACTTTGGCAGACTAAATATGTGTGAATGTTGGATTTGATGAACCTTTTTTTATAAAAGGTAATGTATGTATTTTTGTTATTAATTGAAAATGGATAGTGTTGCATAACTGTTGAAAGGTTGGTTTTCCAAGATAGAACATGATGCTATGAGAGAGATGGTGAGGGGAACCAAAAATGGTGGAGATGAACCCCACCAAACCAGTACCTCACTGGATTTAATTGCTCAGACCTAGAACAGTCCTTTGACCCATAAATGAATTACCAGTCGAGATGGTAGTTGGAAAAATCCTCCTCAAGAGTTAATGAGGAGATGGAGCAGAGTACCCATCTACAAGGGATTTCAGACCCGACCACAAGCTAGGGATTCAGACACACGCAATCTTGCTGAGGAAGGCAAGAAAAGAGGTTATTTCGGGGGAATATGAATATCTGCAAAGAAAGAGAGCCAAAAGACCAATCTCGAGAATAAAAAGAGTGCTTACAGTTTTCTGGTTCGAGGGAGAACTAAGAAACAAGATCGTTTTGAGTGCAAGAAGTTTCTGGTAGCATTTTCATTCCAATATGATAAACGAGGCCGACGAGTGACTGTGGAAGTACTCATTCGGAACCCCCTTACTTGCTACAGAGAAAAATGGTTGCCAAGATCCTATGGGAGGAGGAGAGTAACTTTTGTCCTTGACTATCGCTGAGGAATAAGAAAGACTCTCTCTCAGAGCATCGTGATATAGATAGGGGGTGGTCAATGGTAAATCCATTCAGGAGTGGATGTGCCTACAGTAGGGTGGAAGAAGGTACCCCTTTCAACAATCATTTCACGATTCTGGTTTTCTGATAAGTATTTTCGTACTTTGTTTACTGAAATGGAAATGATGATTGAATATATATGTATGTCTATGACTAATTTCTGTATTGAATGATTAAGGTAGAAACATGTATTGTCTCTCTATGAACCCATGCTTTTGAATGGTCCTATGTTTTCCTCAGCTTAGTAGTTAGAGAGTTATGGAATGTGAGTCTATAAGAGACTCAGGGTAGGATTAACTGGAATTATTAAGTCTTGTCGACCTCTTGAATCTACCTTCGTGGGAATACCAAGTTCAAAATCTGTGTAAGGAGGGGGCCTCCTTCAGACCCTTCACCTGCGTGACTAAGGGATCATGCTCATGTCCTTAACCAACTTCACGGTTAAGAGATTCGCATGTAGCCCATGAGAATTTTTGGAGGATCCATATGAACAAGGTCCAGGAACCCTGCGTTAGACTCGAAAGGAGCTAAGCCTTTCTAGCTTCAAAACTCTAGGAGTTCAAAGCTCCAAAGTGTTACGACCTTACCATGTGAAAACTGATTGAAGGAAACTTGTGGTTACAGTTACCCATGAGGTTGAACGATGTCTGGTGGTTTCCCTAATCAGGGCAAATAAAATTGTCCCACCATTAAAATATGAACTCTATACCAATCACGAAATAACGTGAGTCTCCAATCCAAAGATATTTGGTAGTTCCCTTGGTCGTTGGATCTACGTGGAGGTAATCCGTCATTGACTACTTCAGGATAATTGAGGTGTTATAGCACCAAATTCCCCGAACATCGAAGTTACAAATTAACGTAAGTCATGGATCTGGGAAGTCCGTTAAGAAACCCTCTTAACTGTTCGATCAACTAGTGGAGGGACCCACGTACAATACTTCGACGAGGTCCTACTTCGGCAGAGTGGAGCGACCCTAACACTGAAACCTCTGAAGTTTGGAGATGCGAAGTAATGAGGACCGTAGATGTAGGGAATCTTTGGGATCTCCCATGACCGATAGATTTAGAATGTGGTCAACCTAACGTTAACCACTCCAGGAGCAAGGAGGAAGTCACACCACGGATCCCCCGAACGCCGAAGTTACGAAGTAACAAAGGCCGTAATTCTAGGGATTTACGTGGACACACCTTGACCGTGAGATCGAAGGGCTTGGAAGGCTATCAATCTGGGGTGACGTGGCACACTGATGTCACCCAGGGTGACTTGGACCCATGTTTGATGTTCCACGTGTCACATGGACTTGCACATTTTGCAGACCCTATGTGCCTATTAAAATGTGACATGTGTCACCCACTGTAGGGGCCACATGTCATCTCTTCCTTGTTGTGTGTCACCCTTGGCACTTACTTTCTTAGTTTATTTGGAGTGTGGAGTACTCGGGACCCACCTATCCTTGCCTCCGCGTCTATTACATCCCCATGCATGAGCGTGGACCCTTCGAGAGTCCGAGACTTCGGGACTCTGGAGGTTTGGGATGCAGTGTTGTTGATAAGATGAAAATGCCAAAGGCCGTAGCCACGTGGAGAGATCTTGGGATCCTTCGGGAGTTTAGGAATTTGGGACTATGGAAGACATACATGCATAAAGGAGAAGGGATGTTCAACGCCGAAGAAACGAATGTCGAACTCCCTTGTATCTTAGGTGTTAAGTGAGGACCATGTACCGCCATTGGATTGGATGGTGGATGGAATTTCCCTGTGGATGTAGGAACTTGGGGGATGGTATGAATGAGGTGGACCCATGTGGGTGCCACGTGTCCCATGACTGATAATGCCCGAAGAACTTCTGGAGGCCATAACTTGCAATCCATAGCTCGATTTTGAGTTTGGTAGTAGTCGTTAGAGAGCTACGGTTGAGTATAAGAGGATGGAGTCCTTGGAGAGATGATTAAAGTAAGCGAAATTTTGATGACCCATCCCTAGAAAGGGTACTTAGGGGGCGGGTGTGTTACATACAACACCAAATTTAGAAAGATGACTATCATGTTGGGTATCTCTCCTAAGAACCAATATATACTCCTCAAGTATCTGGGGGGTCTACATAGCCATTTGCGAAAGCAGGTGATGCTCTTCAAGTCTAGGATAGTTGATGAGGCATGTGTGCAAGCACAATATCTGGAAAATATAGGCCATAAGAAAGGACAAGAAGTGGTTCCAAACATAAAAAAAACCAAGACAATTCCAAGGAGGGGAAGAAGTAGAAATAAAAGGACAAGAATATGATAGCCACTACGCATTATTGCAAGGATCCAAGTAACCATTGTAACTATTGCAATATTGATGATCAGATTGAAGAAAAATATTGGAAACTACATCTTGAGTTGAACCCTAAGAACTATAAGAAGGATGCTAAGAAGAATAACCTTTTAGCCACAGATTCAAGAAATAAGGTAGAGAGAATCTTAGATGTGGATGAGAATATTGTTTGTGTTTTAGTGTAGAAGGAGGTGAATCTAAGTATCCTTCATCACAAGAAAGAGAAGAAAATTACAAAACTCTTCCACATAAAGATTCAGGTCAAGAAGACCAAGGTAGATGCTCTATTCAATTCTAGTTCAGAGGCCAATCTCATAGCAGTTGATCCGGTCAGAAATCTTGGGTTAGAGGTTCATGGTCATCCTAACCTATATCCGTTAAGGTGGGTAAACAAGGATGCAAAGATCAAGGTCATGAAATAATGTAAGATCAATTTTTTTGTAAGTGCATATTTTATTAATCAAGTGGAGTTGGATATATTACACCTTGACATGTGTGGAGTAGTGTTTGGAAACCCATACATGTACATGAGGGATGGAATATTCATGAGGAGAGAAAACCAGTACCACCTGATCAAGGATGGGAAGTATTTTATCATCAATGTACATAGAGGTAAATTGAAGATCTCACTGGTAAGTGATAACCGAGCCAAAATGTTGATCAATTATAGTAAGAAGTATGTATTGATTTTCTTAAGAGAGAATCAATGAGGGGAGGAATTGATAAGGGTAAAGGCATCCTTGGAGGGATGTAACAAATAATAGAAACAAAAATTGGAGTTTTTGCAGGCATACAGGGGAGTGTTCTAAAAGCCTGGAGGGCTTCCACCTAAGAGGGAAGTGGAGCACAAGATACAATTGTTGCTTGACTCCCCATTATGAAATATTGGGTTGTACAAACAATCTATTATAGAAACAGTTAAAGTGAAAAAACAATTGTGGGCGTTGCTAGAGCAGGGAGTTATTTGACCAAACACCTCACCTTGTGGGTCACCTATTATCATAATACCCAAGAAGGATGGAAATTTGTGGTTGTGTATTGATTACATATCTTTGAACAAGATTACACTCAAGAATCAATACCTTCTACCCAGGATCAATGATTTGTTGAACTAGTTGCATCATGTCAAGTACTTCACCAAGTTAGATCTCAAATTAAGATACCAGTAGGTACATTTCGAAAAGGAAGAAACATATAATACCGCCTTCAAGAAAAGGTAAGGTTTGTGTGAATGGTTGGTCATGACACTTGATTTATTTAATGTACCAACTACATTTATGAGATTGTTGAATGATATATCACATCCATATTTAGATTCATTTTTTATAGTGTATTTGGATGATATATTGGATTATAACTCTACCTAGAAGGAGCACATTTCACATCTCATATAGGTGTTAGAAACTTTGAAAAATTACCAACTACTAGCTAACCTCAAGAAATGTGAGTTTGCTCAGTAGTCATTGGTGTATTTGGGGTATGTGATCGATGGAGGGGAACTCAAGATAGATCTCGCAAAGATGGAAGCCATTATGAAGTGGCCACTTCCTACTAATGTCACTAAAGTTAGGAGCCTTATTTGGGTATCAAAATACCTATGAAAGTTCATATCATTTCTTTAGCAGTAGTTGCACCACTCCACGCCATAACAACCAGTGGTAAGATTTTCCAATGGGGAAAGAATCAATAGAAAGATTTTGATGAGCTAAAATGAAATATCAGCCAAGCACCAATTCTTGCATTGTATGACTTGCAAAAACCCTTCGAATTGGAGACATATGCAGGTGGGTATGCTACAAGAATAATTTGTATGCATGGAGGTAAGCCAATATGCTATTATTTCAAGATGTTTCATATGGGAGTTTTGAAGTACTCTACATATGATATGAAAATCTATGGCCTAGTTCAAGCTATTAAGAAGTGGAAGCATTATCTGATGGGTAAGGAAATCATTATACACACTGATCACCAACCACTACAGTATTTGCAGGCCTAGAGTATGCTACAACAAACCATACATGACAAGTGGATGGAGTTTTTGCAACAATTTCATCTAGTCATCAAGTATAATAATGAAAATACTAATAAATTGGAAGATATGCTTTCAATACCACCCACATCCAATCTTTTAGATTTGAGAACTCTTATGCACATTGAGCCTTTTACCCATGATGCATACAAAGAGGCATACACAAAATATGAGGACTTTAAAGAGGTGTATCAATAGAGACAGGGCCAAATTCGTGTAAAAGAAGGTGACGGTGAGTATGACTATCATCTCTAGAATGGGTTTCTCTACAAGCTAGACAATCTTTGTGTTATGAAGGTGAAATATTGCAGCTTGTTAGAGAGGCTCATACCTCCAAGGTTGCAATACATTTTGGTTTTGGGGCGATGATTGCTAACTTACAAAGGTCTATGTATTGGCCTAGAATGCAATAAGATGTAGCTTAGTAGATTAGAGGATGCATGTTTTGTTGTACCAAGAATTCTAGTGATAGCAAGCGAGGTCTATACCATTCCTTACATGTAAGCACTCGACCTTGGGAAAGCATTTCGATGGATTTTTTGGGTCATTTTCCAACAATTAGGAAGGGACATGACTATCTATTTGTGGTAGATGACTAGTTCAACAAGATGTGTATTCTTATGCCTTGAAAGGAATTACACATCTCCCTAATAACACACCATTGAAATGTTTTAACTATAAGAAATTATTTCCTTTCATTTGTTTTTTTGATGAAAGGTGCTTTCTATAGTCTAGTATCAAGGAGATGTGTAATTTTTTATGTGCTCAACATGGAGTTAACCCATGGCATTTAAAAATATATATTAAGAAAAAAAAATCAATGTGGGCCATAAATAAAATATTTCAATATCCACCTTAAGTAAAATAATCTTATATTAACTAGACAAAAATTGGAGTTGACAAGTGACATTTAAAAAAATATTAATAAAAAAAACCAATGTAGACCATGAATAAAATATTTCAATGTGGGACAAAAATTGGTTTATAGAACTTTAAAATACTTCGTAAGAAAATACTTGGAATTATTTAAAATTTTATTTGGATGATGAAAAACATTACAAAGTTAGGAAGATCGGTATTGTGACAAATATATCTAATTTAGGTATATATATTGTTACAGGTGAATCCTCCTGCGGACAAGCGAATTCCCTCTTAGTCTCTAGACTCCTAAGGCCAAGACAGAAAAGTGCTTAACATGGACACTGGAATCCTTTTATATCTAATCAAGATAATATACGAAGGATAAGAAGAAATATATGTACCTTATTAACGACATTTGTCCTTGCAAAGTCCAGGCTGAGCTTCGATCCTGAGCTCCCTGATAAGTCCTGTAGAACAAACAAAGATACAATGGAATTCCTATTCTACTGAGATCAACTCAAATATAGATCTATCTACTGAATACAAACTCATGTGGAACAAGCATAAAATTGAAAGAAACAAGCCAAGCATTGATATATTGATGAGAACAAGTAAAAGTACTTACAATCCTTTGATGAAGGTGCAACAACTTCTTCCAGTTCTCCTTGTCCAACCCCTTTGCTCAAGTAATCTACATTGATTTCTTTGATAAAATATCACTTATGAGATCATAATTGTCACATATCCAATATATTCTAGTCATACCACTTATAGGATCATAAGTTTGGTATCAATCTCTAGTGTCTCCCCCCCTTTCACCATGAGGATGCCTCCTTATATAACCTTAGAGAGGCCCAACCACTTGAGAGATCTTTGGGATAAGTTGAGGATTCCTCTCCTTCAGTTGAAGATCTTCCCTAATATCATGCCTTGACCTTCTATTTGAATCCAACCACCTTCAGAAATTGAGGGATTCTTCCTTGTTGTCTCAACAAACCAAAAACTCTCTCAAAAAAGATAATTCTCCCCCAAAAGGGTGCAAAGAACGCTCAAAATCCCCCCCAAAGAGGCCTAGGGAGCACTAGCACTCCCTGACAGTGGGTAGGGGAGATCTCCTCTCCAAAATCCATATTTGAGTGGTTCTTTCAGTGGAAAAAGGCTTGTACTCCCTGTTAACTGATTTCTCTTCTTCAAAACTAGTCTTTGAGGTGTCCTAAGTGTCCTTATGATGTCATTATAGGAATGACATAGGCAAGATGGAAATATGATGTTTTTGACACTTGCAACACTTGTGGTCAAGATGCGACACTTGCGGACAAGATGCGACACTTACAACACTTGTAATGACGACACTTGTGATGCTATTGAAGTGAGTGATTTTGATGTGTAACAGATTGCCCCCCAAAGTACGAAGTTAGAAGATGATGATGAATGAAGTACTTTGTAGACTTTTTCAAGCAAGGGTATGGATGCAGAGAGGCTGGAAAAAGATGCACACAACCATCAAACAAATATTATGATATGTTTCAAACCCAAGGCAGACATACCTATGCTTGAGTGATAAAGACTTTTTAGGTATGGCCACCATAAAATACACTGTGGATCCATAATTATATTGACAAAATGGTATAGCCACTAAAGATATAATGTGGATCTATATTCCTATGACCTGAACTGATCATAGACATGAAGAATACATAGTGGATCTACGAGACGACAAGACATAGCCACGACCAATACAAAGTGGATCTATGTAACAGTATATCTGTCATAGTTCAAAAGAACTCCTTCACAATCTGGGCAAAGTGTACATAAGAGTGAAAAATCAACCTAGGGTCTTCTTACCGATCCCGATGTAGTATGAATCTAACCATGTGAATAGATTCCTGATCTCGAACATGGTAGAAACCACTTGATTACCGATCAATAAGGTAAACCGTTAACAAGTGCAAGGGAAATCACCATTGATGTCAATGATTCCCAAGGTACTCTAGTACATGCCGACGAATGTGAATAAATTATATGAATTCAAACATCCATGGAATCACCTGATCAGAGGTCAATTATGTAAACCCACTTTCGGACATGAGGAAGCCTACCATTGAGGCATGCAGGTCCCAAGGTACTAACTGGTTTCTAAATCTAGTTCTCGGATAATGTGTTGAAGTTGATAGGAATAGACTCGTAGAGGGAGGCCCTTGATGTATCCCCCATCAACGACACGAAGCTGACACAGAGATGTAATTGGTAGATCAAATGAACATGGACTGGCATAGGTATTGAAACAAGATATTTGTGATGGTTGACTCTCGAGGCAGATACTTCCCTTGAACACTGGGGCACAACAACAAAAAATTGACATGGACCAAAACTTGATGATGCAGTGGATATTGTGACTTTCGTCAGGTGACCCAAAGGAGTAAAAGAAACTCAGAGAATTGGCTCAGTGCAGAGGTTCAGTGGATTAAAATACATGCAAAGACAAAGTGTCATGTTCAAGAGTGACTATAAGAGCTACTGGTAGTGTTCTCAAAAACTGCTTGGCTTGCTTCTTTCAATTTTTCCCCCATCTAGATAGACAAGTACCTATTTTTAATTTAACGTGCTCGAGGAGGGTAACACATGCTCGATATGACTCACCTTCGGTAAGTCCATCTTCCTTTGTTTAATGAATTGGAAGAAGTAAGGGTTCGATTCCGTATGGGCCCTTCAATGTATGATTGTTTTAACGAGTCCAGAGAAGGTAAACTCAATGGTTTTTCATATTTAGAGAGTCTGAAAAGAACTTAAAGATGACTCCAAAGTTGTCATTTTTCGTAATATTAGTCTTACGAGGCCAAAAAAGAGATAAATTATCACTCGAAAGATACCCTTTCAAACCTTTTAACGAGTGGGAAAGGAAGCAAGATCACTCGACAATATTTTCATGTTTAGAGAGTCTGAAAAGAGCTTAAAGACAACTCCAAGGGGTTCCTTTTTTGTATATCCATGCGATCCCGAAAAAGTGATAAAAGTCTACTTGGTTACATTCTCATGTTTTTTCGAGCACGATAAAGAACAAAGACTAAGCTCGGTATGCCCCCATCTTGAAGGCTAGTGGCTTAACTCCAGAATGATCATAAAAGGATGGAGACATGCTCTCCAAGCTTCAATTCATTCACCGATGTTGAGGTTGTCACCAATTTCTCTACTAGACAGAGAAAAAGGATAAGAGTGGATGAAAAGAAGGTTCAAGGATAAGAGTGGATGAAAATAACTATGCTCAGGGCTCCGGGTTCAATCCCCAAATTGTTGTTTCATTTTTTAACGATCTTGCTACAGAGAGGAAATCTATGCTCAAAGCTTTTGTTTCATTGTTTAAAGATCTTTCTATAGAGAAGAGAAACTGTGCTCGTAGCCTTTGTTTCATTTTTTAACGAGCTTGCTACAGAGAAGAAAAGTTGTGCTCGTGGACTCTCCTTGATCATGGCTTCCAAGAGAATAATGCTCTGGAAGGATACCATGTCAAGGGACAAAAATTCGGTCATGGCTTCCAAGAGATCTTCACTGGATGGAAGAAAATCACTCTGAAAGGAACACATGTCGAGGGCCATGAAAGGGGTAAGGAGATCAGGCTCCAATAGCCCTACCAAAGAGATCACCATGTCAACTATCGGATCCAAATCATCGGAAGTTGAAGTCATGGGAGACAACGAAAAATCAACATTAGGAGGGAAGATAGAGTGTATATTTTCCCGAATTTATTCACGAGGGGGAAGAAAAGAGAATCGATGATGGTTATTATCCTGAGGTAGCTCGTCAATGCTCATCATTTCCCTAATAGATTCATCAAAAGGAAAAATTGGGGAAATGTAGTCGATTGCAGACGACAAGGAATTGAACCACGATGGCATCGAGTAACTATCAGGTGCCAATAGATGTTGGTCATCTGAAGAGGGAGAATCAGATTGGAAAGAACGTATGATGTTTCGGCTAGACTAAGTGGCATGGTGTCACCTACCACATCGAATTCCAAGGGACTAGATACAATCCAAGGGTCAAATGATTCCAAAGATTGATAATTCATGGTCAAAATCATATCGATGGTGGAAATATGATGTGTAGTCGGTGGAAGTGGTGTAAGGAAGGTACCCATAATGCTAGAATCTTTCAGCAAGACAACACCAATGCTTTCATACGTGATCTTGTGATCTCCCAAGAATGGAATATTGTTGGTAGCAGGAGCGCAAGCGTTGGGTGTACATAAATCTAATTGATCGACACTGACAATTTTTCCCTGATGAGGGAATTGTACACATCGAAACACCGACAAGGCAATGACAGTCATAGCATAAAACCAACTTCTTCCAAGTAATAAGTTGTAATCGAGGGGAGCATCGACCACCTCGACATCAACAGTGACAGTTTTGCCACCCAACTGGACATGCATGGACTGTAAAAGCCCATGGGGATGAAAACCTCTCCCATCGAATGCATGTAACATTGTTGGGGATTTGTTAAGTGCGGGTGATTTTAAACTTTTCCAACATGCTAAAGACATGACACAAGTAGAGGCTCCCTCATCCAAGATGGTTCAGTGAATTTTTTGATTGTGAACAACAACATCAATTTGGAAAGCAAGTTGGTGGGAGAGTCGAGTTGTATAATTGTCCAGGTTAAACATGATATGGTTGGATGACTCAGGATCAACAACAAAAATAGCAACCAAGAGCGTTCTACGTTGACTGGGGCAGTGTTGTAGAACTTCTAACACAGACATAACACACAGTGCTTGAGCCAAATATTCAACAATGTTGTAGTTTTGGGCGGCACGTGAACTAGGATTAAATGTAGATTTACGGATAGTTCTCTTAGGAGGGTGTAAGATAGATTCGAATGTAGGTTTCTCAATTTGAAGTGGTCCACACAGAGGGTTAATTGATGGAGGACTAACGGAGGATGGTGATGGATCCGGTAAAGTACCGGTATGGTTAGTGACTTTTTATTTTCCAGGTTTAACTGGTGTGTCGTACGTCTTAGAGAAAGTGGTAAAATTAATCCCATTAAACATATAAATATGTGCACTTGTCGAGGACTCATCATGAGGATGGATAGAACTGCCCCCAAGAGAGGGGGTTTGAGAAACCATGGATTGTTTCTCTGGAAAAGGTTGAGTAAGTACAGGGGGTTGTGAATTTCCCTGGAAAAGTTTGGCCACTTCATCGTGATGTTGACAGTCTCGATTGTAGTGATCGTCACTATTAGTCCCTAAAGTTTCACTTGATTGTGAGAGGGAAATCTAGGGCATCATCGATTTATTGCAAAGTGTTTAGAAGGTTTTTATAATTTGTTTTTTTGAATAAGGTGGTTGAAAACTAACTCAAGGTTATAACATAACATGAAAATCAAGATCAGAACATAACATATCCCTTGACTGAATAAAAGGTAGACACATAGATGGATTAAACCAATAAGATAAAAAGAATATGAAGCCTTCAATTTGTTAACTTCACATAAATTCTTTCCTTAGAATATCAAAAGAAACAACAACATCAGCTTGAAATCAAAACTTGAAATTAATTCCCACAACAAATTCTTCACTGTATTAATTAACAATCAAGAAACAAATGCATTGCAGTCTGAATAATGAATTCAAGCATGAAGAAATAAAAACAGAGTAGAAAAGAGTGTCTAACCATACATATTCCTTTTCTATTAAGTGTCAAATAGAACATAAATGCCTTTACAAGGAGTTTCACAAAAAAGTCCTCTGGATCTCCAATTTTTCGACCCCCTAACTTCTCCTTCTACAAAGTTTATATAGAAACAATACATAATTATCAAGATCCAAAAGAAATGGATCTGAAAACCTCCTCATATATATTTATTTTCTTGTTTCAAATAATCAAGGAGAATATCCAATCTGATCTCCAATTCAAATTGATGAGGTGGCTTGTCAACTTCTGTCCATGAGATTTTTCAGGAAAATAAATCTGGCAAATTCCTGAAAAATAGGGTCCAACAATCTCTTCTTATATCTCAAACGGTGATAGATGTGTAAAACATGAGAGAGTTTTTTTGGAAGGGACTCGATCCCAACAAAAACCTCTTTTGGTTTCCAAAAATTCATCACCATATGTTCTGCAACCTCTCCCAAAAGTACTGACTAAAACAGGAAATTATTTATTATGAAATCGCAGAAAAATAGGCCTCAAAGATCAATTCGAATCTCTTAAAATGTGATGGATGTGTAAAAACCAAGAGAGGTTTTTGTGAAGGGGAATGTTTCCAAAAAAAACCTATTTTTTGTTCAACAAATTCCTCTCCAGTTGTTCTGCAACCTTTCTTGAAGAAAAAGACTAAAACAGGTAAAACAAACAGAGTATTTCCTGTAGCTTTATCAGAAAATTAGGCCTCAAAGATATATATGAATCTCCTAAAATGTGATAGCTGTGTAAAAAACAAGAGAGGTTTTTGTGAAGGAGCATGTTTCCAACAAAAAATCTTTTTGTTTTAACAAATTCATCTCCATAGTTTCAGAAACTTATTTTGAATATAAGGACTAAAACAGGAAAAACAAAGTATTTCCTGTATTTGATTTATGTTTTTTTATTTTTTCTGTTGTGTTCATCTTTTCTTGCTTCTTAGCACTCCATTTCTCTACATGATCCTTCTCTTTCTTCAACTGTTCCACTATCTTCTAGATCTCTCTGATCTTTTCTTTATCAGTTATGACTTTAACCCTGAACTCGGGGAACTCTTCAACAAGTGCAGACTCATTCAAATCTATGGCAACCTGAGGTTCTTTCATCTTAATTTGGTACTTAGAAACCAATCTTGAGCCATGCTCTTCATCTAAACTGGTCGAGTCCATGGCTTCAAGCACGTTTGATATATGGTCTGAATCTACAAGATTACTTTCTTTAGTTCTAGTAACCCTATTTATACCTTTGGCAGATGCTTTAGTTCTTGACAATTTGGTAGCAGCTTTTGTTACAGGTCCTGTAGAGAATAGAACAATTTGCTTAACTTCTTTTAATGGTTCTTTATGTACTGGGGACATTCTTGTCTTTCGTTTGATATCTGCTTTAGCATCTTCAGAATGGTCTTCTATCACTATGAAATCTTCTCTTTTGATTGAGGAATCGAACATGGCTTTGGGCCTTACCCTGTACTCGTTGGTGACTCTTGTAGAGTTCCTCCTAGGGTCTTGAGGCACAAGCACACATTTCTTCTTTTTTCTTTTAAATGCAACATTCTTCTTACTGGTTGTTGATGCTTTATGCTTGGCTGAGAGTGTAACATTATAATCTTCATCAGAGTCTTCTTCTGTTTTTAAATCTGCCTCAGGAATAATTTTGTTTTTTGTTTCTCATTTGGGTCTCTTATCTCTATTGGTCCTCATTACTCTGATGGCAGGAAATTCTTATTTAACAGGGGTTTCATCAAATGGAATGCTTGGCTCCTATGTAACATCCCTTTTCCTTTTGCCTTTCTTCTATTTGTTGGACTGTGGGTCAGGATTTAGGGATTGCATGAGCCAACTCCAGGGTTTTTGTATTTCTCTTAGGGTAGACACGACTAGAGTCTTAATTAAAACCTGATGAAATAGGCTACTCTTTTCATTGGAGGAGTGTGACTGCACTCTTTTTGACATTTTTGCCAGGTTTTTGAGGAGAAAATAAGGCAAATTTAAAGGATAATCACCATTTAGATGCATTAATAACCTAATGTCATAGATATAAATCAATGAGAATCTGCCTTCACAGGTGATATACCTGTGGATAACGATCATAGCAGTGTGCCATTCCCGTCTGATCCAACTGCGAGGGATTCCTTTTCTCCAATCTCAGTTTTGTTTGTCTGGCAGCAAAAACTGATTGGAGAATTATGTAACTACATGTTATTTCTTCCACCATCGTTCTCCTCCGACCACCAACTTGCAAGCCTTGGCAATTGTTTGTTCTGTCACCAGCATTAGCAATTTCTCGATTTCCACTTCGTAACCATCGAAGTTTTATACAAACTCCAAAGAGATCTGTTCATCGTGACCTTGGAAGTTAGTGAGGAATTCAAACCAACCAGCATCTCTAAATCTCTGCGCCATCTGCAGATATGCCTCAAGAAGCTCAATGCCCTCAGGTTCCAATATGACCACTTACCCGCTTCTCTTAGGTGCCATGAAACACAATGCTACAACAAGCACTGATCAGATTCTGAATTTACAAACTTCAACTGTTAACATATAACAATTCTTCTGAGAAAAATACCTACGATTATAATTCAACACAATCATAATGACAAGTGGCAGGTTTAGATAATGATCTTTGGGAATTGAACGATTTGAAATGATTCCTTTGCAGGTACAAAACAATTCGATCATGTAACGGTTTGAATCATAAAATGATTCGAGAGACATCGTGGGACACATGCAAACTCTTAGTCCACAATCTGTGTAATCATAATGAAATCTGGGTGGCAGGCGCATATTAAGGCCTGATTATATTTGCGCTATGGGAATAATGTTATTCCAGTAGCGCTATTAATGACTTGGCATAATTTGAATTTGTAAAGTTCAAACAGGCATATGAAGTGACACATCATTCAAAACCATGTCTTAAAACTCCAAACTTAAAGAAATTATCCAAAGAACTATAATGTGAACCATAACAAGCTGAAAACAATGATTAAAATAAAATGAAAGCAGATAGTAAAGTGCAGGTAGGAAGGGTTTAGGATTAGGGTTTCTCACTAAATCAAGAAAAAATTAGAGACTAACAGTCACCACAAATGATACACGAGAATTTCAGTTTCTGTCGTGGTTTCTTTTCGGTAGCAGGTGTTTGAGCTTGATTTTTTAGTTGTTCATTGTTATTAGTATTTTTTGATTTATTTTTTACCTTCTTCTTACCTTTGGATTGTTGTGAGGGGGCAGATTGAACTTCATTCACTTTAGATATCTGAGTTTGGGGGGAGGTAGAGGAGAGTGTGGTCGACTGGCATGTATATTGAGTTTTGAAGGAACCGATAACACCGTCCGCATGAGATGAGGATGATGGCTTGGATGGATCAATATTAGCTCGAACAACATTCAAAAGCGACTCATACAAAGTAACAGATTGTGAATAAACCAAATCTAAGTACTAATCCCGAGCAATGGTTTCTTCCTCAGTGACCGCACCACCCATAGTGACATCGTGAGCAATCAGAGGTAAAAGTGATTTAGTAAAACACTCCGCCAATAATATTCCATGAATGATTTCTTTGATCATCCTTCATCATCGTCTCCACTCATGAATATGGTTAAAGATATGCACAGAGTCAGTTTGATGAAGGGAGGTCAAGAGTTCAGTACCCGTCTCATAGCGAATAGGTAGTTGAAAGTGCGTGAGGAAAGACATGGCAAGGGAGTTGAAATCATGAAAAGAATCATGTGGTAGTTCAATGTACCACTTTGTTGCAGAGCCCGTAAGTGTTTGTTGGAAAAGATGCAAACGTATAGAATCATCCATGAGGGAGTTTGATGAACACTACAAATGGAAAGTCATCACATGGCTATTTGGATCTTGCTAGATTTTCCGTCAAATTTAGGAATATCAGAAGGAAGTTTAGCTGAAATAACTTGCCAAACTGGTGAATGAAAAATAGATTCATTGGTTAACCGAGACAAGTTTGGGAGATCTAGAGTCACAACGAAAGGTAGTTGTCGGTTAATTTGTGGATGACACTGGTGTGGCATAGGAACACCAATAGGACCATAAATTGGGTTAGGTGGATAATTGTAACCAATAGGTCCTCCTACATACGATTGTTGTTGACCAGGATAAACAGGATTCGATGATGGCTGAGAAACATTTGCATAAGCCGGTGGGTTCTGAGAATTATAAGCCGAGTGATTTGATTTCCCATAAGGAGGATAAAATTTTTTCCCTTGAGGAGGGTAAGAAGTAGATCCCAAAGGCAGATACACATTAGGGGGAGGGTAAACATTAGACCCTTGGGGAGGATAAGATTGTTTTCCTTGAGGACTCCAGGTGGTGTTTGGGATGCTTGGATAAGCTTGTCCATAAGGTGGTCTGGAAGGAACGAGATTTGATACTACTCCTTGTGGGTTATGATATGAGTTCCCCCCAACGTGGGGTTGGTTAAATGTGCCTCCTTAAGATACTCTCCAGGATTGTGAAGGGTTTCCAGCAAACAAAGGTTTCCCCCCTGCCAACGGTGGATTAACGACTGGTGTATGACTGGTAAAGGGAGGTTGCCGTCTGGCAAGAACATGAAAATGGGGCTATCCCACGGGGGGGTAGGCTCACCATAGGATGGTGGTATTATAGGAGGGATAGGTCCACTAGATGGTGGTTTCCCTCCAGTCAGTTTTATTTGGCTGGAAAGGGTCTACATTCTCTGGTGCAAAGATGTCCCAACAAGATTGTGTGAAACATGTGAAGCTGTAAAGTGAAAGTTTGTAAAAGTGGGGGTAGGGATCGAAGTGCCTTGGGAATGAGTAGAGGTGATGAGTCCATCATTAGGATGGACTTGTGATGACATAACAATAGGGTTAATGACTTGATTGATGGGGTGATTCATAGTTTGAATGGATGGTCCTGTTTCAACAGGAGGGTCATGAGGATTAAAGGGTTGTCAAATGGATTCAAAATGCTCATAGATATCACGTCCTGATGAATTCCTCCATACAGAACGAGCAGGTGTGGAATTTGTATCTACTACAATTGTAGGATGAACATGAGTCCTATACTCATCACCAAATATTGGTTCTGTGGATCCCATATATGTTTCGATAAAAGCTCTCTTAGGTAACTGTGGGACCTCTTCGTCTATGACGTTCCCAAGGGAGTCTAAACGAAGTAAAAGTGGTTAAAGAGGGGTTATCGACACAGATGTTATGCGAGGAGTGGGATTCTCAACCATAACCAAAGCACCTTCTTGATTGTCTAACAGAGGAACAACAACACTCCCAGTGTCAGATTGATTTTCTACCTCTCCACGGTAGTTGTGTTCTGGAGGGTTAGGAGGTAAGGGTTGGTAGACTTCCGGAGGCAGCCCTTGAATCCTATGCAATCGAAAAATACCTTTATCGTCTATAAATTCAATTTTGGAGAATAAAAACACACGCTAAAAATCTAGGGCCAACTAACGAAAAGAAACAACATACGCTAATAAAATCTAGGAATCAAAACCAAGCAAACAAAATCTTCTCTCGACGACCGTACTAGTTGGTGATGAAATCCAACATCGTGTGATCAAGTCAGGAAGGGGCTAGGATATGGTGGAACAGTTACAATGGAAACCTGCTTAATGGACTTTCACCTTGGTGCAAGCTTCCACACAGTAATTGTGGATTTACCCTTCAAGGAGCCCGAGTGTGTTTGACCAATGTCTATTCCAAGTACAATGAAGACTTCCCTTCACCGTCACCTCGTGTAACTACCTAAATATTATGGAAACTAAGGACACCAACTCGCATTCAGCCCCTAGGTTGGTACAATCAACAGTCTGTTCCAAACGTATGGGTAGGATAGCAAGTTGTTGACGGGCGAAATTGTCCGTCCGTCAATTGAGAGAGTGGAACCGGTCCGGGGTTGTCCAATAACCCAAGCTGTTTGGAATGAACCACCCTGACGGGTTTAACGACTCTGTTGGCCGCTCTAAGGTCCTAAAAAAACCAAAGAGAAAACTAATCTAAACTAACTAATCTATCTAGAACAAATAAAACTAACTAAAACTAACTAAATACAAGAAACTAAACTAACTAAAACTAATAAAACAAATTAACTAAAAACTAACTAATACACTAATCTAATTAAAACAAACTACTAAATTAAACTAAAACTAAATACTAACTACTCTAACTATTATATACAATATACTACTTACTATTATAATAACTCAAATCAACTATCTAATTACCAGCTGCAATATTACTTATTCACAAATGTACACTATAAGCAGCCTACAGATTTAATTAAAACCTGCAAAACTCATGTGTTTTCTCTGCCCTAAGACAACAAGATATGTTTTTTGATTTTTATATTTTATGAAAAAGAAATAAAACTACTAAAATTAAACGATCTAATATAATTACTGAAATTAAACAATCTAATATAAATCTAATTAAAATTATATCTAAATTAAACTACTAATAAAAACAGCAAAGAAAAGATTAACTGACCTGGAAGCACTCCTAATTTGTCCTGTGTGTGATGACTCTGAAGTTGTTCGGCGGAAGTAAAATCGCACCGGTTAGTCCAAAAGCTTTTCGTAAACGATCAGTTGTGCTGCTCTTTGAGTGGTTTACAGGACAAACAAGACATAAAAAATCATAACAATCTTATGATTATAAATCTCTGCAATATGGGAAACCTGTTATGCAAAAAATTATATTTACTAATTCAACTTATGAAGAAGATAAACCTGTCATTCACAAACTGAACTAAACAACTGTTATGTCTTTTATACAATTGGAAGAAACTAGATATGGATTACAGTGATTAAATTTATATCATTTGCACATGATCTAGATAGCTAAAGTAGTCATAAATCATAAACAAATTGATATACACAACACGAAACAAAATATTGATATATTGAGAAGCTAAAGTTGTGACAAAACACCAAATTCTGCTTTAGTCTGTATTAAGACTCCATATCCTTTTTCTACCACGAATGAGGATGAACATTATTACAAAAATCATAAGTATATATAAGTCTCTCCACAGGGTAAAACCTCCTTGTGGATAATATCAAAATGTTTTACATAATCTGGGAAATATCCCAAAATCAACTAAACTAGGAAATCAAAATGCAAGTGAAATCTTTGAAATATCCCCTAACTGCTCATCAAAGCCACTGCCATTTCGAATTGATATGCAATAGACAAAAAATAACCAATTAGAAAGACATTTCATCAACAAAACAATAAAAATTTGATCCTATAGACTTAGCTACAGAATCATTTGATTCTGTAGCTAGTCTAAAATAGCATACAGGATCAGATAGAGATCAAATGAAATCTTTTTTTAAATAATCCAATTTAATTTTCTTTCAATAAACATTAAAAAACGAATCACTAATGGTTCAAGTAAATTTATCATTCAAATTAAACAAAATCGAAAGAGATGCAATCGAAACAGGGTAAGAATGCTCTGTTTTTTATTAGTCGCCATAAAATCGGGTCAAATAGTAACCAAAATGCTTCATATCCAAATGAAATTCATAGTCATATCATATAAGATACGATGTAATCCAATACAATCATAATCGAACACAATCATAATCGATACAATCCTAATCTAACACAATCATAATCGAGTTGTTACGACTGTAACAATGTGCGTAAGATTTATATTGTTTTAATCAAATGCCAATATGGAAAGGCTGTTACGATTATAGTCAAAATGAAACATGCATAACAGCATCAACCAAACTTTTCCATAGACTCCGATAGCTGAGCGTTACACAGTCAACAGACAGGGTCAAAATAATGATCACAACCATCGAAACAAATCGTGACTGAGTCAAATATAAAAACAAATCGTAAACCTGGGCGTAATTACTTTCGTTCCCCAAATCAAATTTAAACAATATATTTGTTGCAATATGATTTGAACGGATAACACGGTCAAACAATGCGAATCGATTGGTTGGATATAATAGTTATGATTTGTATCTATTCGCAATTTGGTTATGCATTAACAGAATGGTATTCGAATTAGTCGAAAAAGACATGGAATATAACATCATAATAGTTAACCATTATTGCCAACTATATCGTATAGAATATAACCAATTCGAATCGAAACATTGACTGTGTTCGAAATTGAAATACCAGAAACAACCTGTGTTTAGAAAAGATATTAACAACTTCAATAAGCAACAAAGTATTCAGTTCAAGCCAAATTAAAACAATCAAATCCATACCACGATCAATCGAATCAAAGCTAAATCCAATCAAAACTAATCCGGGAAACGAAATTTGATTAATCAAAACAAAAATATGCATACAGTGCATTCTTATGTGTCAAAGAAAATCCACGTTGTAAACAAAGCTATGAGTTTGTCATATAAACAGGTGAAAGTCATACCGGTGAGGCTGCTCGAGCTATGCCAATTTTGAATTAAAAACCGTTGTAGCTGACTCCACGTTCTTAAACAAAATCGAACCTGTTGTTCGCTATTTCTTATCATTGGATTGCATTTT
This sequence comes from Picea glauca, assembly GCA_000966675.3. Lineage (NCBI taxonomy): Eukaryota > Viridiplantae > Streptophyta > Pinopsida > Pinales > Pinaceae > Picea > Picea glauca. The sequence continues at coordinate 739,527 of JZKD02S1925154.1, read as the reverse complement.
AGCCTTTTGACTAGTGAGCGTTGCAACTTGATCCTCCAGAGCATGAATTCTGGACTGTAGCATTGGCACATCAAGGTAATACCTTTCTAACCACGAGCCACCCTGATCACATGGTGAAGCATCTGGTTGAGATAGAACAGGAGGGGGTTTTGATGAGTCACCGAGGTTTTCACGAGGAATTTTAATGCCTGGGTAATTAGGGTCATTTTTCAAGCAAGATGGTAGGTTTTTCACAAAGTCATATGAGGGTTTGTCACATAGACCTTCCGAATATGGATACTCACTTGCCAGGTAACGTTCCACCTTCGAGTCAGAATCTTCACTCACCATGATAGGGTCAGGGTTGACAAGAGGTCTCGGTTTGTTTCTTGCCATGCGAGAGATTAATCGGGGATTCTTTTTTCCTTTGGAATTCGCAATAGGTTTGGCTTTAGGTCTTTTAGCCACGGGTTTAACATTTTCCACATCCTTGGTGACAGAGTTGGGTAGGTCAATAGGTGAGTCAGGTAGGGGTTTAGGTAACAGAGCACTGTAAGGCACAGGGGGTACAGACTTTCTCTCGCTCATCACAGGTTTGTCAACCTGTGGTGGATTTGAATCTTCAAAATGATTGCGAATAAGAAAATCATTCCAACAGTCTCGGCGTAACCCCAAATGACAAACCACAAGCATTTTAATTAACCCAAAGTGAAAAAGGTTGTTATCTGCCTGGTTCCGTTTGTATCTTTTAGACATTTTGAATAGAATCTTATGCAAGTAATAAGGCATATTAAGCTCATAGCCCATGAAAACCATAAGTAGCCGAAGGTGGTACAAGAAAACAAAACCATACCGGCCCTCGCAGGTGATAAACTGCTTGGTGATCATCAGCAAGTCGTGCCAACGTTGCTTGAGCATATTCGCGGGTAAACCTTTGTCACAGGAGTTCACCTTTCGAGACTGGAAGAGAAATGTCCACAGGACATCTTCCACTTTGCAATTTTTTGACCATTTCTGTCCAGTAGCAGGCAGACTGGTAGCTAAACTGAGAAATTGCTCGTCAATTTCTAATTGCACATCCCCAACCTTGGCTCGGTAGCCATCAAAGGTTAATGCGAATTGCCGAGCCACGCAAGGGTTAAAACCATCAAACTTTTGTATGAACGGGAGCCATCCAAATTCTTCAAGGTCACTGTAAGCACCGTCGAACATCAACAATGCCTGACCACCATTGGGTTCAGACCTCACGACCGGGGCCATGGTGCGGGTGCATGGTAGGGTTTGGATTGAACACAACAATACACAGGAGCAAAAAAAAGTTTGGGCTAACAGCTGCGAACGATGAAAGGGGAAACAAATTAATGTGCGCGTGCGAGGGTGGTGGGATTATCACCGCCATGCAGCATAGTAATGGCAAAGTACAACGCTCTTCAATCAATCATTACATCATTCAAACCATAATATTAGGTCAACCCAAGAATTAAACGATGGATGATATACCAATGCGCCATTGCATTGTTTGAAACCATGAACGTTCAATATAAAATCAAACCCAAAGTTAAATATGTGCCATTGTAATTATTCAAACCATTGTCATTCAACGTTCAATCAAAAACCAAATGTTTAACCAATCGCGCCATTGCATACATGTTCATTCAAAGGTTTTAAAACATGGTGACAATTGATTTCATGAAATCGATAAGCCAAGAGCTTATAATAATAAGGATCACATCATATAAAACAAAGTAAACTATGACCCCTATGCAATTCATAAAGATAAGTATAACCCATAGATTCACATGTTCAATGCCTTACCAATTCAATAACATCAAATTGCGCAATCAAAGTAAAAACGTTCGAATAGGCATAGTTTGAAAAATCTTTTCAGCCACATGATAAACCAAAGGTAAAGTGCCACTCAAAATATCGATAAGAAAACTATGACAGTCCAAATAACGATAGAGGAGTTTTCACGCTTTCAGTCGTGAAAACTAAATAGAAACCTATTTGCAAATTGTCGCAAGAAATGAAAACACCGTTTATTTGCAAAATGCGACGATAATTTGAAGTTCAGAAGACATAGGTGTAGGCAGCTTTCAAGGCAATGGAAAAAATTGTATTGGCTGCCAACAATGGTGACTCACTGGGAGAAGCAGTTATCTCTGTCAAAAGAAATGAATTCAGATTAGGACAGCAAAGAAAAATTCAACTCAAAAACAACCATCAAAAAATCGTACAAACATCATCATTTACCATCTTTTCCAACGATGTTTTAAAAGCTGAAAACTAATAACAGTCTTAAGATCAACAAGTCATGACATTAATGATAAAATCTTCAGTACTGTTGGCATGGCCACTACTGCCAACATGCGTCCATAGCCTCGACAGGGTTTCCATTTAACCCACTCTGACATCTGTATCCTGTCAAGAAGCTCTGGATCAGAGTAAAGGAATTTAAAGAGGTTACTTATAATTTTTTTACAGATTTTCATGTACCCGACATTGCTTCGCTGCCAGCAGGCCTGTTCAGTACCCCGACGAAGTTGTCTTGGCGCCATGCTTGCATTTACCCGCTGCCAGCGGACATGTTCAGTATCCCAGCGGGTTTACAAACACTTCCCACATCTCTTATTAACATTTTTTTATTTTGTTTTTCTTTTATGGATAGCTGAGTGAGGTGACGCTGAAAAATCTTGATATTTTATCATATTTTTTAGACCTCATCAGAATTTTTTGACACTGTCCTTTATTCATCTCCAGACATGTTTTATTTACAAAACAACTTCCTACGACAGGGAGACATCCTTTTGAGTCATTCCTCTATGAAAAAGGGACATCGTAAAAAGATAATAGATGATCATGACAAACTTCACTCAGAGATTGAAATTAGAAAACTTCTTTCAAACAACAAAATTTCCAACATAAATATCAGTTTTTAGAAATATATCACTGATGATTGTACAACCTTTCAGAAGATATTTCAGCGAAGATATTTTCTTATGGACTTTGTCTGAATGGCTCAGTGCACAAGTATGCATATGTTTCAAAAACATAAAATAAAAATAAAAATGATCAATCAAATCAAAAGCAAAAACAAAGGAAAAAATAAAAACAAAAGGAAATATTTACATAATATACAAGGGTAGTAATCAAGCGAAGTATCTTTTTAGGGCTTGGCCATTCACCGGATAGGTGTCAAGCTTCCCTTCAAGATTCTGCAATCGAAAGGAACTAGGACCCAACTTTTCAGCAATCAAAAATGGCCCAAGCCACAAATTTTGAAACTTGGTATGATCACCCTTTCCTTCGTGTGGTTTGTCCCACTTTAAGACGAGATCGCCTTCTTCCAAATTCCTATCAGAAGTAGAACTAGAATCGAACCAGCTTTTAATCAGTTGTTGGTGTTGGTCTAACTTACGCTTAGCTTGGGTTCTTACTTCTTCTAACTTCATCAAAGCGTTAATACGGCTCTCTAAAGGGGGACAATCTTCTTCTTGAACTTTTTGTGACAATTGGAGCGAAGGAAGAAGAATGTGAGGTGGCAGAATGACTTCTTTGCCATAAACGAGAAAAAAGGGGGAGTCACCTATGGCGGCTTTGGGTGTTACCCTATCAGCCCACAACACATTAAGCAGTGCATTGTGCCAGTTTTTGTGATTTTCAGCCACAGTTCTCTTGATAATTTTGATCAAGTTCTTGTTTGTTGATTCTACTAAGCCATTGCCCTGGGGGTAGTAACTAGCAGAATACTTCAGTTTTATTCCTTTCTCTAAGGAGAACTCACTCATCTCAAGAGAAGAAAAGTATGAAGCGTTATCGAAGACTAGACAACCAGGGATACCAAAACAAGTGATGATATTCGAGTTTAGAAAAGCGATCACCTGACTTGTGTTAACAGTTCTTAGCGCGGTGGCTTCAGAACATCGAGTAAAGTAATCAGTGGTTGTCACAATATACTTGTGCTGTTGTGAGGATGGAGGGTTTATAGGACCAATGATATCAAGGCCCCATTGCTGGAAAGGAGAATCCACTGAAACGGTTTGCAAGGGGAAGGCTGGTTTTTGCAATCGCCCTGATGCTTTCTGACAAATGACACATTTACGACACAAGGCATGGGCATCCCTAAAAAGCGTAGGCCAGTAGTAACTGGCTCGTAAAAACTTATGGGCAGTGGTGTCGCCACCGAAGTGACCACCAGCTTCTCCGGCATGCAACTCAAGCAAGACTTTTTCTTCTTCATCTTTTTCAAGACAATGCATCAGTACACCGTCGAAATTCTGATGAAATAGTATACCATTTACTAGATGAAAGGAGGCGGACTTTAGTCTCAACGCTCTTCTTTTGGCTGGGTCAAGGTGACGGGGTGCTGATCCATGTTCAAGACAAAATCTAATATCGTCATACCAAGGAATTACGAGGTTTTGTGTGCAACAAATCAAACTCTGATTGTGTTGTTCTAGGTTTGACGTATCACTATCTTCTTGCTGTTTAGTTTCTGAATCAACTACCAACTTACACAACCCTTGGCCTCTCACGATCTTTGTTGGGGTGATTTCTAAGTCATACTCCTGCAAGGAGGTTACCCAGTTGGCTCTTTTCTCTCCTAACTCCTTTTGCACTAACAAGTTCCTTACGGTAGGGTAGGGGACAATGACCTTCATCCTTGACTTCAAAAGATATGACCGAAAATGCTTAACTGCCTTGAAGATAGCGTAGGTTTTTCGATCGACCGTTGGGTAGTTAAGTTCAACACCTTTGAAAGCAGAGCTCATAAAGGCGATGGGTACTTCATTGTTCTCAAGATTTTTCTGAGTTAGGACTGTGGCATAGGAATGATCAGAGGCAAAAGAATAGAGTGTAAAGTCTCGAGAGAAATCAGGGCTCGTGAGAGACGGAGCGTCTATTATGGCCTTCTTTATAGCATTGAAAGCTTGGTTTTCTATGGGTCCCTAGTGATATTGGGTGTCTTTCTTAATCAGGTTTTGGAGAGGCCTGACCATTTCGGAAAAGCTGGGGACAAATATTCTTACAAAATTAATCTGGCCTAAGAAAGACTGCATGGATTTTTTGGATGTAGGTGGGGGGAGTTTAGCGATGACTTGGGTCCTCTCGGGGTCAATAATCATTCCATCACTAGACACAATGAATCCTAGTAATTTACCTTGTTCTACTGCAAAGATGGACTTCTTGGGGTTCAAGGAGATGCCGTATTTACGACATCGTAGCAGAATGGCTCGTAAGTGAGCTAGATGATCGTATTTGTTTTTAGAATAAACGGTCACATCATCTAAGTAGACTACTATGGAGTGATTGATTAAGCCTCTAAAATCAATGTCCATTTCTCTCTGAAAGGTAGCACCAGCATTAATCAATCCAAAGGGCATTTTGCGATAAGCATAAGTGCCCCACGGGGTACGGAA
>JZKD02S1925154.1:719227-729886 GCA_000966675.3 Picea glauca | reverse complement strand
AAGTAATAAGGCATATTAAGCTCATAGCCCATGAAAACCATAAGTAGCCGAAGGTGGTACAAGAAAACGAAACCATACCGGCCCTCGCAGGTGATAAACTGCTTGGTGATCATCAACAAGTCGTGCCAACGTTGCTTGAACATATTCGCGGGTAAACCTTTGTCACAGGAGTTCACCTTTCGAGACTGGAAGAGCAATGTCCACGGGACATCTTACACTTTGCAATTTTTTGACCATTTATATCCAGTAGCTAAACTGAGAAATTGCTCGTCAATTTCTGATTGCACATCCCCAACCTTGGCTCGGCAGCCATCAAAGGTTAATGCGAATTGTCGAGCCACGCAAGGGTTAAAACCATCAAACTTCTGTATGAACGGGAGCCATCCAAATTCTTCAAGGTCACTGTAAGCACCGTCGAACATCAACAATGTCTGGCCACCATTGGGTTCAGCCCTCACGACCGGGGCCATGGTGCGGGCGCATGGTAGGGTTTGGATTGAACACAACAATACACAGGAGCAAAAAAAAGTTTGGGCTAACAGCTGCGAACGATGAAAGGGGAAACAAATTAATGTGTGCGTGCGAGGGTGGTGGGATTATCACCACCATGCAGCATAGTAATGGCAAAGTACAACGCTGTTCAATCAATCATTACATCATTCAAACCATAATATTAGGTCAACCCAAGAATTAAATAGTGGATGATATACCAATGCGCCACTGCATTGTTTGAAACCATGAACGTTCAATATAAAATCAAACCCAAAGTTAAATATGTGCCATTGTAATTATTCAAACCATTGTCATTCAACGTTCAATCAAAAACCAAATGTTTAACCAATCGCGCCATTGCATACATGTTCATTCAAAGGTTTTAAAACATGGTGACAATTGATTTCATGAAATCGATAAGCCAAGAGCTTATAATAATAAGGATCACATCATATAAAACAAAGTAAACTATGACCCCTATGCAATTCATAAAGATAAGTATAACCCATAGATTCACATGTTCAATGCCTTACCAATTCAATAACATCAAATTGCACAATCAAAGTAAAAACGTTCGAATAGGCATAGTTTGAAAAATCTTTTCAGCCACATGATAAACCAAAGGTAAAGTGCCACTCAAAATATCGATAAAAAAACTATGACAGTCCAAATAACGATAGAGGAGTTTTCACACTTCAGTCGTGAAAACTAAATAGAAACCTATTGGAAAATTGTCGCAAGAAATGAAAACATCGTTTATTTGCAAAATGCGACGATAATTTGAAGTTCAGAAGACATAGGTGTAGGCATCTTTCAAGGCAATGGAAAAAATTGTATCGGCTGCCAACACAAGCCTGAAATCAACTCAAGAGGCTCCCACACATAATCATGGGTATACCCTCAAGTGACCCCCAATATACGATCCGATCACTACAAATAGTTGAACCACGGAGGGATAATCTCCATAATTCTCCCGAATGTGACCTCGTGTGTAACCCTTGTGTGAGAGGGGGATCCCAGAAAGCCTATACGACAATTGGATTTGACTCTCCCTATCTCAGGATGCTAATGTTTGTTTTGAAAACATTGGAGAGTTGTACGCACATCCTAATCCAAAGTACTAGTCCTAGTCTAATGTTGGTGGAAGATCCTAAAAAAAAATGTTCTAGATAATTTTTAATTAGCGTTCATTTTGCAGTTGTTCTTTACTCAAAGGGTGTATGACAATGAAATTGATGGTATGATGACTCAAATCCCCAAAAATGCACAAGAAAATGATAAGAAGTCCTTTCTTTCAATGAATGCCTATTTAAGGGAAAGAGAAATATTTGTTTTCACTATCAAACACTAAGATGCAACATCCTCATACAATTGTTTCTCAATCAAATCCAATGAAATGCTAAAAAATTTCTGAAATGCCTTCTAATATCCAAACCAATCACTAAAATATGTCATTTTTCTTATATGTGAATGATAATCAGATGTAAAACTTCTAATGTCAATCAGACTTCAGGATTAAACAATCAGAATCAATCCTCACACAAACAAAAATACACTCTCGCCGTGAATAAACAAGAAAGACAAATATAACCAAATTTGCAAACAAGAACCAAAAACCTCAAACAAAAGAGAAATGTTGGAAAACCGAGCTCAAAGATCAAATGGAAAGGTTCACAAACCTTTGGATTTCCTCACAACAACTTTCACTTAGTCAGATAAGTGAGAAGAAAACAACAAGTTAACTCTAGGTCATCAAAGACAAAGATTGACTTCAAGGCAAGGAAATAAAATGTCAAATTTCCAAACAACAAGAGATCAATTCTTAGAAAACAGGGTGTTGAAGGCCAATACCAAGATGAATTGAGAGTATGAGACTCTGAGCAAGTGCAAAAAACAAAAACTGAACTCGGAAATTGAAAACCTAGAGGATGTTTCACAGAAAAGGGGGTAGCACTCTGGTATAAGGGGCACCAGATCGTTCCAATGCTTTGTGTAAGAACACCTTGGAGTGTTAACTCTCTGATAGCAAGGGAAAGGTAGCGCTCTGCTTCAAAAGTTCAGAAAAATGCCCAAAAACTCAAAAAATCAAGCAAACTCAGTCAATCAGGGTGATCATGATGAAATAAAGAGGCAATCAAACAAATTTGAGAATTAAAAAGACAGTATGGAGAAGGTCAAATGAGTGGGAAAAGGGCCAAAACAAAATCTAGGAAAGGAAACAAAAATCAGAGCTCCTCCCTAGTGGAGTCGCCAATTTCTGTTACAGGTGAATCCTCCTGCAAACAAGTAGATTCCCTCTTGGTATCTAGACTCCTAAGGCCTAGACAGAAAAGTTCTTAACATGGACACTGACATCCTTTTAGATATAATCAAGCTAATATACGCAGGATAAGAATAAAGATATGTACCTTATTAACGGTGTTTGTCCTTGCAAAGTCCAGGCTAAGCTTCGATTATGAGCTCCCTGATAAGTCCTGTAGAACAAACAAAGATACAATGGACTTCCTATTATACTGAGATTAGCTCAAATATAGATCTATCTACCGAAGACAAACTCATGTGGAACAAGCATAAGTTTGAAAGAAACATGCCAAACATTGATATATTGATGAGAACAAGTAAAAGTACTTACAATCCTTTGATGAAGGTGCAACAACTTCTTCTAGTTCTCCTTGTCAAACCCCTTTGCTCAAGTAATCTACATTGATTTCTTTGATAACATCTCACCTATGAGATCATAAGTGTCACATCTCCAATCTCTTCTATTCATACCACTTATAGGATCATAAGTTTGGTATCAATCTCTAGTGTCTCCACCCCTTTCACCATGAGGAGGCCTCCTTATATAACCTTGGAGAGGCCCAACCACTTGAGAGATATTTTGGATAAGTTGAGAATTCATCTCGTTCAGTTGAGGATCTTCCCTAATATCATTCCTTGACCTTCTATTTGAATCCAACCACCTTCAGAAATTGAGGGATTCTTCCATGATTTGTCTCAACAAACCAAAAACTCTCTCAAAAAAGATAATGCTCCCCCAAAAGGGTGCACAGAGCGCTCAAACACTCCCCCAAAGAGGCCAAAGGAGCACTAGCACTCCCTGACAGTGGGTAGGGGAGCACTCCTCTCCAAAATCCAAATTTGAGTGGTTCTTTCAGTGGCAAAAGGCTTGTACTCCCTGCCAACTACTTTCTCTTCTTCAAAACTAGTCTTTGAGGTGTCCTAAGTGTCCTTATGATGTCATTAGAGGCACGACATAGGCAATATGGCAGTATGATGTTTGTGACACTTGCAACACTTGTGGTCAAGATGCGACACTTACAACACTTGTAATGACGACACTTGAGACACTATTGAAGTGAGTAATTTTGATGTGTAACATATATATATATATATATATATATATATATAAACAATTAAAATTAAAAAACTTCTTATGATGAAACAGTTGCCTAAAGAGTTTTGATCTAAATTTACCGTTAAAATAGATTTAACTAATATATATATATATAACTTTTACATTAAATTATTTTCATAATAATTAACATTTTAGTATATTTTTCAAATGTCATAAACATTTATCCATATAATAATTTTTTTAATAATAGTATAGAATGAAATATAGGAGGATCTACCAGAGTAAGTTGGAAATGAGGGAGGTGGAATTATAGAGGTGAAGGCCTGCAGATGGAGACCCTGGTTCGAAACCCTGGAAAGGGTTGGATTGGATTTGATGGGTCTTAGGTGAACGATTTAATGGTCCAGCTGTGGCTTTAGGAGAGGAGCCAACTATGAGCATAGAAGGATGGGGGGTAGGTAGGAGTATAGGGGGACTAGATTAGGAGTAATTTCCCATGGCCACCTTTTAGGGTTTAGAGTTTATGGAGACAACTCTTGGGAGCTCTGCGGATGAACTAGAGGAATACCTGTGGTGGAGTTAGAGGTGTTTGTATAAACTAGATGAGGTGTACAGGGAAGAATTAAAGTTGTACTGGAAAAACTTAAATTTGGATGATGTTAGGGTTGGTAAAGTGGAGGATGTGCTGGAAGCTCATACTAGGATAGCGACAGGTGGAAACCCTTCAAGTGGATCAATGGATACGAGATCCATTGGAATCATAGATGAAATGTTTGCTCGGGAAGTGGAAAGGGGAGGGGTGTTTAGTGCATCCGAGGAAAAATCTACATTGAATTTCTCGCAAAAGGGTGTGGAGGGGAGGCAGAGAAGTAAGAGAGTAAAGGAGGGTGTTTCGACCATTGTGGTAGCAAACCAGGGGGTGGTGAAAAGACTGTTGGATTTAGGTGAGGTGAAGAAGAAGCTTAGTGGAACTAGTTCATTATTGTTGGTTGAGTGGGAGCCAGGGGTAGGGAGAGGTAGGGCCTCTCAGGAAGCTATGGTAGGTGGAGATAGGGAGGACAGTGTTGTGGGAGGTTTGAAGCATGAAGGGTGTGCTACATGAAACCCTACCCTTCATAGTAGCAGAGAGGTGGTAAATTTTCGAGCAGGTTATAAGGTGTGGAAAGTTAAAAAAATGAAACCATTAGTTATGCTTGGTCGTGACATTGGGATGGAGGAAGTTGGTAGATACACTTCGCGGGGCTCGTGGTAATATTTGGTTATGGGGGGATGGTGGCCAGGGACATTCATGAATGGGCAGAAGTCAATTGGGTCTCTGTGTTGGGGTACTCGCCGGAGATACTTGTTTTAAGTAAAAGATGATACTGCTTTATTTTTCGATCCCCAGAGGATGCAGAGATGGTGTTGAATATGGTTTGGGTGGTGAAGAACGATAGTTTGATGTTAAAGCAATGGAACCTTGAGTGTATCCCAGAGAAGGAGAATATAAGATTAAGAAATTTGTGGGTGTTGGTGCCTGGATGCCTGTTAGGTTTTTGGAATTTAGAGGCATTCAAAGAGATAGGGAATGCACTCGTGAAATTTCTTCATGTAGACCCTAATTTACTGTCTGGAAAAGACTGACGGATGGGTAGAATTCTAGTGGAATTCGATCTTAATGATGAGTTACCAGTTGAGATAGACATTTCCTGGAGTGATAATGTGTTTCAGCAGAGATTAGATTACACAAGTGTTCCATTTAGATGTGCAGTGTGAAAGGGGACGGGCCATCTGCCTCATCAGTGCTACAAGATTAATTTGACATAGGCAACAACTGGCGAAGGGGCTATGGAGCCGAAGACAATTGTTATGAATACAGTATGTGTAGATTGGTGTGAAATTTTACAACCTCCAGCCATGGATAGCGATTTTAAATTTGGTAAGTTAAATATTCAGTTCCCTAATATCTCTTCCAAACTCTCTATTTCTTATCCTTGTGAGAGGCAGGGGTTTGATTGCAAGCGGTGTGTGGTAGCAAAAGTTGTGTAGTTAAGGGAACTGTGTAGGGAGGGGACCCTGGGAGAGTCCATTGAAGAGTCAATCGTTATTGGGAAGACTATAGAAGGCGTTGGAGGGGGATACTCTATGGGTAGGGGTTTTTTTGTCAAGTCTGTGAAGAATGCGGTCCGTTCGAATGAACGAGTGAAGGGAGGGAGTTTGTAATTGTGGAGGAGTTTCTCCTAGCTTGGATAAGGGCGTAATTAGTTTGGAGAGGGTCAAGATAATTCCTAGGAGTGAGGAAACCAGGCCAACTATGTGGAGTAGGCAACCAGAGGACTGGTTTGAAGGGGGGGGGGGGGGGGGGGGGGTAAATCTGATTCCCCTGCGCTGACTTCCTTAAGGAAGTCTGGGTTGGTAGCGGTTGAGGGGAGTCAGGTTAGTATCACAATTTCTATTGAAATTCATGTAGACAAGAGTCAGATAGGATTGGAAGGGAGGGGCGAAACTGCTCAGCATTCTCACTGGATGATGTTTGTAGTAGGGCCGAAGATGTCTGTCCTAAAAACTTGAATGTTGATTCTCAAAAATATCTGACTTTATTGTATGAAATTGAGGAGTCCCTTTTAAATTTTATCCCTACCTGCATGGATGTACTTACATGATCTTCATTGTCGATTTATGTTGGTGGGGATCCTATACAAAAGTCTGGAGAAAAGAATGGGAAGGAGGAGAAGTTAAGGAGGGTATCGACTATATGTCCAGGGGGTGAGGCTTCATTGTTGAAAGGGGTTGTTCTCGGAGGGTTGGAAAGATATTTCTCTCCACTTAAAACTAGAAGTGCGACGAAGCTAGGGAAGGAAAACGAGAACTTAGCTTCAACTAGTTTAATGGTGCTAGATGGACCTAGGTCGCTTAGAGCTCAGAAATACCCGACGAGGGGTAAAAAATGATTATAGAAACCCTAAATGTAAGGGGGGTGGGGGGCCCTGCAAAGAAATTATCCCTCAAAAGGTTCCTAGAGACAGTAAGACCATATGTTCTTTTTATACATGAAACTATGGTTTGTGAAGCAAAAGCGAGAGATTTGTTTTTCAAATTACTCCCAAATTGGTATTTTTGTGGGGTGGATTCTAATGATCTTTCTGGTGGACTACTAATTGCTTGGAATCCATGCAAATATGAATTTTCTACTTTCATGACTCTTGCAGGGATTTCGTTTCATGGGATAGTTAAGGATATAAATAAAAGTTTGAAGCTGTTGAATTGTTATGGTCCTTACTTTGACAAAGAGGCATTTTGGGAAGATATTAAAAAGGATGGGTTATTTAATGAACATAATACTATTTTGGGAGGATATCTAAACTTTACCACTTCGAGTTGGGAAGTCTGGGGCGAAATTTCTAGAGCGGGTCCTCTACAAATCTATTTTATCTAGTTGATACAAGTTGGGGGGCTAGTGGATGTTGAGCCTGCAAAACTACTCCCTACATGGAGGAATGGAAGAAGTGGTAAGGAATACATTGCAAAGAGGTTGAATAGGTTCTTGTTAGATGAGAGTTTAGTGTCGTCAGGGATTAGATACAGATCTTGGGTGTGTAATGTAAAGGTATCGGATCACATTCCAATGATTCTTCATTTGGAACAAGATAAAGATTTTTTTAATTATCATTTCAAAGTTAATTTTGTTTGGCTTGAGGATCCAGAATTTGTTGATTTAGTGAGATCCAATTGGAACGGATTGTTGGGAACAAAGTTATTAAATCCTATGGATTATTTGGTTAAAAATTTTAAATTACTAAAGTCAATGGTGATATTTTGGGAAAGGAAGAAAAATACTGAAGAAAAGGAAGATCAGGTACATTTAGAATTGGATTTGGATACGTTATACACTGAATCCACTGGGGGTTTTGAGAATGAGGAAGATAAAGTGTTGGTGATAGAAAACGAAAAGAGGAATTTGGTCCTATTAATACAGAAGGAGGAAACTTGGAGGCAAAAGAGTAGGGCAAACTAGTTGACTTCAGGAGATAGGAATACTAATTTTTTTCATGCCTTTGCAAAATCCATAAAATAGATCAATACTATTAGGGATATTACCAAGGATGATGGAACAATAATGACCAATAATCTATAACTACAAAAGGAAGCAGTTGACTATTTCCAGAATGTTTTTAAGGCACGGGATGACATTGTTATTTTTGATCAACTTGCAGTCTTGAGGAATTATCCAAGGATATTTTCTATGGAAGAAGGTCTTAGATTGCCTGAGGCATTTACTTTAGCATAAATATTGACAACTCTTAAAGGATTGAAGGTTTCAAAAAGTCTTGGGCCGTATGGCTGGACTACTGAATTCTTTCTGGCTTTCTTTGATCTTTTGGGAAATGATATTTTAGGAATGGTGGAAGAGTCTAGGATAAAAGGTAGAGTTTCCAGTGCCTTGAATGCTACCTTTATTTCACTTATACCAAAGAGTGATAAACCATATTCCTTTGTAGGTTTTAGACCAATTGCATTATGCAATTTGGTGTACAAGATTATTACTAAAATTATTGTTGCTAGACTTAAAACCTCACTTGTTTTTGGTATTTCAAGGGAACAGTTTGGATGCCTTGAGGGCAGACAAATTACTGATGTTATTGGAGTTGTACAAGAAGCATTACACAGTATAAAGTTTAAAAATATCAAAGCACTAGTCCTAAAATTGGATTTTATAAAGGCTTATGATAGAGTGGACTGGGATTTTCCAAGACTTCGTTTATTACAGGTGGGTATGGGTTTAGAAGAAATAGACTGGATCTTGGGGTGTGTGTGTCTTCTGAAAAATTTGTTGTGTTGATTAATGGTAAAACCACTAGTTTCTTTAAGAGTACAATGTGGTTTAAGGCAAGGCTGCCCTTTATCTCCTTTAATTTTTCTCCTTATTGTTGAAGGGTTAAGCAGAGCCATACAAGAGCAGGTTAGGGACAATAAAACCGATGGTATACATGTGGCAAGAGGGCTAAGAATTACACATTTGATGTTTGTGAATGATGAAATTCTATTTGGGAGTGGAAGCATTTTTGAGTGGGAAGTTTTTAAGAAGGTATTGGAACTTTTTTGTAAGGCGACATGGATAGATTTCAATCCACATAAGTCTATCTTTTTAGAAGCAAGGTGGGAAGTTGAAGAACTTGTTCTATTGAATTCTCTCCTTCCCTTTGAAGTAAAGCCAATAGATGAGGGTTTTAAGTACCTGGGGTTATATTTCAAACCAAACTATTATACTAGAGCTGACTGGAACTGGCTAGATAAAAAATTGAAAAAAGAATTTTGAACTGGTTCCATAGGTGGATTTCTTTAGAGGGAAGGGTCATACTGGTAAAAGTCATCCTTGAAAGTATTTATGTTTATTGGATTTCTTTGTCGAAGATACCAAAAAGAGTTTTGAAAAATATAAGAAGGAGGATGTTTAGTTTCTTGTGGACTGGTAAAAAATCTAATGAAGGGATGCATTTGATAAGTTAGAAAAAGCTTGAAAACCAAAAAAGACTGGTGGGTAGGGAATAAAAAATATATTTTCTTTTGGAAAAATTTTGGTGGATAAAATTTTGTGGAGATGCCTTATGGTGCTTGGTCTATGGCATGAGGTGATAATTAAAAAATATCTTAAGAAGAAAACCGTGGATGAGTGGTTTAGGCAAGGTAGGAAAAATTGGGCTGGTACCTCAAATTTTTGGAAAGCACTAACCTCATATTTATCTATTATAACAGATTGGTTGGTTTGGAAACCTGGAAATGGGAGGGATATTAGAATTGGACCTGATCCTATGATTTGGTCAGATTCTTATTATAAACTTTCAAGAAATCTTATATTGACATTGTAGGCACAAGGGATTGAATTTCTTACACAGGCCGGGTCTAGTGATATGGATGATTCAAATCATACAAGCTGAAAAAAGGATGAGACTTTGGGGCTGGAAGGAGAACAAAAAGAGGAATGGAATAATTTTATTAATGGCTTAGTTGGTTCAGGTTTTGAAATAAATAATGAAAAAGACATCTTATTGTGGTCATGGGATACAAAAAGGGATAGTTAAATGCCAATCGAGCCTACAAAGTTCAATTGTTGGAGGAGATGGAAGAAGAACCAATGTACTGGTATACTGAACTATGGAATTGGAAACAACCCTTAAAAGTCCAACTGTTTATTTGGTTAATGATTGAACAGAGAATTCTTACTTGGGAAAATTTGATGAAAAGGGTATTTAATGGGACGAGTAGATGTGGCTTGTGTTGGAATAGTGAGGAGACAATCTATCATCTTTTTGTGGAGTGTAGTTTCAAAGTGTATCATCTTTTTGTGGAGTGTATCATCTAAGTCAGATAGGTTTAGATCACACCTGTGGCAACATTTTAGTCTGTATTATTGTACATTTATGTGAAATTCAGATAGAAATTGTTATTTTTGTATAATCTGAGTGATTATTTATGTATATTCAGAGTGTCCTAAGGATTTTCAGCATGTTGAATCCATCCATTTCTGCATTTAAAAATAGATTTTAAATATTAATAACCAAAAAAGTATTTCAATATTGGCTATAAATAAAATATTTAAATTTCTTCCTTAAATAAAATAATTTTGTATAAACTTTATATCTAGACTAATTTTATATAAACCTTTATATAGAGATAAAGTAAATTAATAATAAAAAAATATTATTTCATGGATACATGTTTTCTACTTTTCAAAAGGGAGATGTGTAATTCATTCCATGCTTACTTAATATGGAGTTGACAAGTGACATTTAAAAACTATTAATAACAAAAAAAATATTTGAGTGGAACAT
>JZKD02S1925154.1:703992-717661 GCA_000966675.3 Picea glauca | reverse complement strand
TTAATATGGAGTTGACACATGACATTTGAAAAAAAAAAATATTTCATTGTCTAAGTTAACTAAGATATTTCAATATCAATTATATATATAAAGAAAATAATCAATATTGCTAAAATAAGCACTAATTTTCATGAGTTGCATAATGAAATTCGGAGTTGGAAAATTCCCAAAACACCATGGCATGAAGGAATATGTCATCTTTGCCACAATTTCAAAATAATCAAAATAATCTCTTACCTTTCTTAAGGTCCAATAGACCAAGTTTTGTTTAAGTGAAAATCATCATCATCGTCATCATCATCATATATGAAAGTAAATAATTTCTTATGGTTAAAAAATTTTAGTGTTGTGTTCATCACTATGAGAAGATGTGTAAATATGTGTAATTCCTTTTCTGCCCAATATGGATATGAAATGTGTGTGCGTGTGTAAAGAACCATTTTATCTTTGGATCTATCACAAGTCGAGAGGGATGAAATTAAAGTTCTTGATGTGCATCCCTGGTGATGCATGATAGATCTAGACTTAAAATAAGTCTTGGTTAAAATATTTTAGTAGTGAGTTACTGAATATGAGGGAGATGCGTAATTCCTTTCATGCCCAATATGAGAAAGATTCGATAGTCATTTGTTGTCAAAAACAAATTCTTACAAAGAAAAACACTATTAAAACTTAATAACCTAAATTGTTACCCATTATCCCATTTCCATAGAAAACATTGTTTTAATGAAAAAATCAGTGCTAACCATTACTTGCAATATAACATAGGATAATGGATTGACATTTATAAACTATAAGAACTTGCCTTTTCCAAAGTGCTCTCAAAATTCAAACACAAATTACAAATCATTGTACAATATAATGTTATAGGTGTTTACATATAAAGCCCATAAAGTTGCTAAAGTGCATCGATGTTAATTGGAAAAAACATAATATGTCACAATGAATCTCGTGCAACTCAAATTGATTTGGTGAGTCAACCCAATGATGAGCTGGAAACCAGGATTTAAAACCTGCAACTCTACAACAATGGAAGACTTGGAAATTTCACGATTTTAGGGGTCCCTACTCACTGACACTTGTGCTTCCTACACCTCTAAAGATGCAGCTACCGTCCTGAGTGGTTAGTGGAGTTTAATGTCCCCTCCACTTTTATAGGATGCCTTAACATCCCTACCATTTTGGTGAGGCTGTCTCCCCCAGAAAATCCATGCAACGACTTGACCTTGTCTTTACTACACCATAACTCTCTCGTCTTTTCTGGGTAGACTGCATTGTCTTATCTCACTGGTATTTACTTCGACTTTCTGTTATCTATGGACTACTCCTGAGTGGACTTCAGGTGGAATCGGCTCACATATCCATGAGATACACACTGATGGAGGTTGAAGTTAGTGCACTTATGGGTGCAACTGACGAGGCACTCTAGAACAGTGTGGGTCTCTTCACCTCTGTAGACAATCTCACCAGACGCGCAAAACATAACTCAACGTTGCATGGGGTACCACATCTTTATTGTACCTCCATATCTTCCACCTTACCTTATACATCTCTGGTTTCTCCCTCATACACTATTCTTTCCTCCGCAAAACCTTCGACAGGCCAGAAGAACCCTTCCACACATTACCCGTCTCTCTTTTCTACTGAGGATCTGTCTCGTTTCCCCTCCCCTTGGAAACACCCTCAGAAGTCCTCACTTATTTCTCCCAGGGTAAACAACTCTAAACCTCTTCCCAGAGTTTTCACTGCGGTCCCGCACTCACTCCCTACTGTTCCTTTGGCTCTGCATGGGGAGACTACTTCCTCAGGGATCCTGGGACCTGTAGGATCCACAAGGTTTAAACGAGTGACAGGAGAACTTACTACTGGGGGCAGGAAACCTTCTCTTAGACCGTGGTACTCGAAGAACACCAAAAAGAGATTGGTTCTTGGAACATATATCGGTCTGGAAGACTCGGTTTCTATGGATCTATGTACCCTCGTGGGTAGACTATCCTATAGGAACCTTTGTAGAACAAACCTTGCAGAGTGGGTGCACTCATCCTGACGGCCACTACTGGGATATTGACCCGATTTTGCTATCATATCGAGAGGTTGGATTTGTTTTCAGTTCAAATCCCTTGAGAAATCTACTTTGATTTTGGAGAAGCTCTGGCTGCTAGACGGTGGTAGCTTAATGATGAAACGTTGGCGTGTTATTTTTGATCCAACACAGGACTATTTTTGTATGTGTCGATTCTGGGTACTCCTACCTAGTCTGCCTCTACACCTATGGAATGATAAATCCCTTGAGGCCATCAGAAACGCTCTTGGACATTTCATCAACGTGGACAAGAAGGCCCTTCTTGCATCGGTCAAAAATGTTGCAAAGGTTCTGGTGGATATTGATATACACAAAGGTCTATTAGAATCCATTTATATTGAATGGAGAGGTCACCTCACTCGCCAAAAACTGGATTACCTTGGCATATCATTCATATGCACACTCTGTAGACAGACTGGACACCTAAGGAAACACTGCTCTAGGTTTGTGGAGGAAGAGCAGACGGAGGATACCATGCTATAAATTTCATCCAGATTGGACTCTCTGGGAGTGAACTCATAGGCCTCCTTCCTAGAGTTTTTTTATGTTGACGACCCAACAACCTCAAACTCTATCACTGGTAAGCTAAAACATCTATGTCCTTCACTTTTTTTCTCATTGTCTACCTGGGAAAAAGAACAATTGGATGCCTCCACCTTTCTGGCTTTTGGTTTCCCGAAAACACAACTAGGGGACACACCTTTGGCTCAGGAATCCTCAAGTACTCCACTCTCTTTTACAAATATCCACTCACATGAAGGGAAACAAGTCAACCTTTTGCCTGAAACTGTAATCCCCTGAACTCTAGACAGTGCTTTGGTTGCTACTTTTCGGGCTCCTCCCTCTGATTTTGACTCCACTTCCTTACCCTTGGAGAATGTGAGTCTTGGATCCTTGTCCATCAACGAGGTGAAGGATTGTTGAAACCAGGGATTTAGTGAATCTGAGTCAGGGGAAAACATCCTAGGTGTTTTCCTGGACACATTGATTCTGACCTATAGAGAATTTTTGTCTCCCATCCCCCTCCCTACCTATCTAGGGAATTATGTACCTCGATCACATGCATCAGGTGAGGCCTCGGGTTTTTCTGAAAACACGGGATTGGGCCTTGGAAAATACTATACCTGGTCTAAGGGGTTGGGATATGAGAACTCACTAATAAAGACCAGAAGTGTCCGTTGAAAGGAGGGTCCATATACTTCTCTTACTGCTAATTTTCTTTCACCACACTCTGATATTGGGGTGCTTAGAGGCATGAAATCCCTTGCGATGGTGAAACCATGATTTTTCTCTCCCTCAATATTAGAGGGGTGGGGGGCACCTTGAAATCCTCCTCATTTAGAAGACTCCTCTCTAGGACTTCTCCATACATTATCTTCCTACATGAAACTTTGGTAGATGGTCAAAAATTCAGGACGTTTTTGAATAGGTTCCGCCCCACCTAGCATACCTGTACTGCAAGCTCACTTGGTACATCTGGGGGAGTGGTTGTTACCTGGGATCCTACAAAATTTGATTTAGCTCTTTATTTTTGTTGTGGTGGCATCATTCTGACAAGTACCTTCCTGTGGAACAATCAACATATCACCCTTCTCAATATTTATGGTCCTTGCATTGATAAAAAAATGTTTTGGGACAAGGTGGCATCTCGGGGACTACTCGACTACAAAAATTTGATAGTTGCAAGGGAATTGAATCTAACTACAAATGTGGGGGAAGTGTGGGGTGACTCGGCTTCACAAGACCCTCTGGATGGTTACTTCATTACACTGTTTCAAGCTCATGGACTGGTAGACTTCCCTCCGGATGATTTAGTTCCTACTTGGCACAATGGTTGGGCAGGTTTAGAGGCAATCTCCAAGAGACTCGAACGGGTCCTTATTTCTGAAGATCTAGCTTCATCCCAGGGAAGAATCAGGACCTAGATGGATTCTCCTTATTTGTGGAACCATGATCCGATTCTTATGCAACTTGATTCTCCTCTATTATTGAAGGCATATCATTTTAAATTGAATTTGATCCGGTTGCTCGAGGAAGAATTCAACTCTATTGTTAAGGAAGTCTAGAATGACACCATCTTTCAGAACAAGCCAGGAATTCAACAATGATTTGTTTGGAAATTAAAGTCTCTAAATGTTCGTATCAAACATTGGGAAAAAATCCACAGAAAAAAAAAAACTCCTTAGACTGCAAGATCTGGAGATTTATTTACATGCACTACTACAAGCAGGCACATAGGAAGGGGGGCACCGTAGCAGGAATCTCACCTTGAAACTTCTAGAAACTGAGAGGAACCAAATCCTTCTTGCAGAAGAAGCTCTGTGGAGAAAATAGAACAGAGCTATCTGGATAAAGTGTGGCGACCAAAACACAAAATTCTTTCATCATTTTGTGAACCTTGCCGAAACAAAAAACTCATTTGGGAAATAAAATATGCATCAGGTAACAACCACAATGGACAACAAGCCCTAAAGATAGTTGCTACAAACTACTTCAAATCCTTCTATGAGGCGACTGTACATAATAATCTACATGATCAAGTCAATGTTTCAAGACTCTTTCCTCGATTGGTCACAGTGGAGGACTCCAATCACTCAGATAGCCCCCACACACTACAAGAGGTATTGGATGCTTTAAAATCATTTACCAAAGATAAAAGTCTAGGCCCTGACGGCTGGACTGTAGAATTCTATCTACACTTCTTTGATTTAGTAGGGGCTGAACTTCTGGAACTAGTGGAATATTCCAGACTTAAAGGAAAGGTGATTGGTGCATTGAATTTGTCCTTCCTGACACTAATTCCTAAAGAAAATAATCCTACTTCATTTGGTGACTACAGACCGATTGCACTCTACAATCTGTGCTACAAATTAATCTAAAAAATCATTGCTAACAGGATCAAGCCTATCCTCTCGAGGACATTATCAGATGAGCAATTGGGTTTTTTAAAGGGCAGACAGATTTTAGATGTCATTGGCACCACACAGGAGTGCTTGCACAGTATAAAGGTGAGAAATACAAAGGCACTTATCCTGAAATTGGATCTTAAAAAATCATTTGACTGCATTGACCGGGATTTCCTTAGATTAATCCTGACTCAATCAGGCTTCAGTCAATCTTCTATAAAGTGGATCATGAGTTGTGTGACAAATGAAAATTTCGTCGTCCTGGTTAATGGTGAAAATTCGCATTTCTTTCATAGTGGCAGAGGACTGAGGCAGGGCTTCCCTCTCTCACCACTTTTGTTCATCTTGGTCATGGAAAGATTAAGTCTGCTACTCAAAAAAGGTCAAGCAGAAGGGAAGATTACAGGGATAAAAGTGTCCAAGATCGTCAAGGTTTTACACCTCCTATTCTCCGATGATGTCCTAATCATGACTAACGTTTCTTTAAAGGAATGGATGGAAATAAAAGACATATTGAAGACTTTCTACAGCGCCTTGGGCTTGTTGATAAATTGGACAAAGTCGACTTTCCACTATGCCAGTTTGTAAGATCACTCCTTGGAACTACTAAAATATCTCTTTCCTTATAAATTTGTACACCTCTTAGAAGGTTTTAAGTTCCTTGGATATTTTATTAAAG
Source organism: Picea glauca (assembly GCA_000966675.3). Classification (NCBI taxonomy): domain Eukaryota; kingdom Viridiplantae; phylum Streptophyta; class Pinopsida; order Pinales; family Pinaceae; genus Picea; species Picea glauca. The sequence continues at coordinate 711,993 of JZKD02S1925154.1, read as the reverse complement.
TCGATTCTTATAAGGCTACAGACTGGAACTGGCTTGTAGCAAAGGTGGAGAAAATAATTGGACACTGGTGCAATAGATGGCTCTCCTTAGGAGGTTGTTTCACTCTCATCAAATTTTTTTAGAAGGACAACCTATATTGTGTATGGCTCTTGGAGCCATACCAGCCATAGTTTTAGAAAAGCTAAGGAAACTAACTTGCAATTTTCTCTGGTTGGGCAACATTGAATATACTCTTCAACATCTCTGCAACTGGGAATCCTTGTTCAAACCAAAAAATAAAGGGAGATGGGGGATCAGAAACATTTTCCATTTTAACAAAGCACTTGGCTGCCAAATCCCTTTGGCGTGTGTTGACAGAAGCTGGAATCTGGCACTTTGTTATAAAAGATAAATATCTTCCCCATGTTTTGGTGGCCACTTGGTTCAGGACAACTACAAACCCAACAATGATGGGCTCTTAGATTTGGAGAAACCTAATAAAGTCGGTAAATTGGATCACCCATTGGCTTTGTTGGAATCTGGGCTCAGGTCACTCAATTATCCTGGGAAATGATTGTATTATAGGACTGGATAAGGCATCTTACCTATCTCCACAACTTATTACTCATCTAAATTCAAAAAACATCAGGTATATTTTTCAAGCAAGAGGAAATTCCAGACCTGGGATTCTTACAGACTATTGGAAAACCAGTAGTGAGCTTGGACTATCTGCTGAGCTTGCAGTGGAGTGGGATAAATTTTGCATGGATCTTTCGCGTTCAGGAATCCAACTTCAAGATTATGATGACCAACTTATGTGGACAAGGGGCGACAGATTGAGCCTCTTAATAGTCAAAAGTGTCTACACAGCCATCACAAACACTCTCTAGAAAAATAATATTGGTGGATGGAGGGTAAAATTGTGGTCCTGGAATATAGCACAAAAGATCAAGTTGTTCACCTGGCTAACAATAGAAAAAAAATACACACTTGGGATAATTTGCAAAGGAAAGGATGGGTTGGACCCAACATATTCCAACCGTGCAATAGAGATTAAGAGTCTGTGATGCATCTTTTTATTAAGTGTCCCTTCACTCGATAAGTATGGGACAATATCACTTTTGAACAAAACACAATTACTGCTTGGGAAGGGAATACATTATCTGCATGTTATGATTCCTGTTCAAAAAGGGAACGCAACTTTCAAAACCTTCCTCCTGTGGTCTGTTGATTCATGTGGCTGGATAGGAATAAAAAAGTCTTTGAAAATGGGACCCCATCTACAAGAACAGTTGCTTATAAAATACTTGGTATGCTAAAAAACTGGACAGACATACACCCAAGAAAAGAGGTAAATAAGATCAAAGACAAGACACTTATTCTAGAGGGTATACCTACTGGGTGGTTTGATGGAGTAGCATAGTCCAATGGTCTTCAGAGTGGAGCAGGGGTTTTGATTAGCTTCTCGATGAATTCACAATACAGATGGATCTTCAACAATTGCCCGGGTACCAACACCAGGGATGAATTATTGGGTGCTTGGGTTACTCTCCAGCTGACATCTAGACTAAACATCGAAGTTCTTCAAATTCTTGGGGATTCCAGAATAGTTATACATTGGTTGAAAAACAGGGGTAAGCTAGAGGTCAAAACACTTTTGGCCTAGAAGGATAGAATTAAACAACTTCAATCCACCTCCAGGAAGCTCAGTTTCATGCATACTTATCGAGAGTATAACAAGGAAGCATATCTACCTTCAAGGGTCGCCCTACAAAAAAAAGTTGGCATAATCACATACAATCACTAGGTTGAAGGACACGAGAGCCCTCCACACATTCTAAAGTTACATTAGGACCTACAACTACAGTTCTCAACGATCACTCCAGGCTTAGAGAAGGATGATACCTTATGCTACTACATTTTCACAGTATAGTGACAACTAGAAATATGGATTTTCCTCTTTTTTGCCACTCTTGATATTCAATATTTCCTCTTGCTTTAGTACTACTCTTGATCTTTAACACTTTTATTTTTATTGGCTAAAAGACCATTGTAGAAAAAAAATATATCAGACAGTAAAAATATATTTGGAAATATATTCTTGATATGAGAACCAAATTATATATTAATATAATCGAGAATTTTTTCTATTGGAAAAAACTCAACTCAATTTGATGAATAATAATCATTTCAAAATAATTTCAAAACCCCATCATGGAAATTATATCTCGCTTCTAAACTTGACCAATATAATTTCCGAGAGAGTTATAAATCACTTCAATATAATTTCAAGGTCCCAACATGGAAATTATACCTCCCCTCTAAACTCAACCAACCACGCCCTAGACACAATGTCCCCCAAAGGTAAGAACCACGTCGGCGTACTTGTTATTTCACGTCCTTACCATTTTATGTTAACAACGGATTAACGGGTAGATTTGGAACACCTAAGACTAATCATAGTACCACAAAGCAAACCTACATCATTTTAAAGCAATCCATCTTATAGTATGTAGAATCTTAATAATATGGTTTATAGTATGTGGAATTTTAATACATGGAAAATATAAAACTAGAAAAAATGAAAAGTGTAATTATGTAGTAATTTTTTTTAATATAATTTAATTTTTTTTTTTAATTTATTTAGATGGAGAAAAATTTAAAATTCATAAAACTAATTACTTATATTTAAAAGTATAGTTGATTTTAATATAAATTTATTATTGATAATAAGATTTTCTTATTACACTTTTTAATATTTTACTTTGTTATTCTAGTTTTGTAGTAATTAGTATTTAACATTTTGTTTTTGGTGATTTTAATTTTTTTTAGTATTATCAAATTTGAAGAGATGGAATTTCAAAAGTATTTAGTTTATTATTAGTCTCTTTTGAAGGCTTGAGATTAATAATATGTTTTGTGTTGATTGCGAATTTGTTGTTGTGTTGATAAAAAAATTATGGTTTTTTTTTTATAGTTTAACTTTAGTGTTAAAAATTCAATTTTATTTCCTACCGTGACATTGGTCTTTCAAAACAAGATTTTATTGTCGGGTCGGTGGTGGCAATTTAATAAGAAATTTAATTATGCAGTTGTAGCACATGGTTGGAAGGATTACAGGTATGGGTGTCAAAGTTCAGAGATGATATCGATTCTCGAAGCTTGGCACTGTGCCAGCTATTGAATGGAGACATTGAAAGATGTAGGTCAAAGAACATGCAAATGTATTTATTATTATACAATGCATAGACATATTTTAATAAATGTAAATAAATGTCTATGACAAGATTCTATGTGGGGAATTTTATGGATTGTATGGAGTTTTTATTGAGTTTGTTTGTTCAAAGTAAATGTTGAGTTATTTACGTTTTAATATGATATAGTGTGCTACGATCCAGAAAGACAATGCTCTTCGAAAGTTGCAAGTGTTGCAATTAACAACTTACTATACATGAATTTGGGCTTCTACAAATCAATGTGAGCGGGTAAGAAATCATGTTCATCCACTATCTTGCTTTGACCCAATTTGGTTGCATGCATAGTGCAGTGACCTCTATTATGTTATTGGCAGAAACTGAGTAGGTTGAAAGCAATCAAAGATATAGAGGGAAAAACCCTCATGCGTAGTGCACCTACTTCAAGTCTGTTACTGGTTGAAATGGTTGATTATTGTTTTGTCTTTTTGTAGAGGTGATTTAAGCAGGTCAGGATTTGTTACAGAAAGTGTGTACGTCGAAGACAATTAAAGGATAACAAGAAAAAAAGGCATTAAAAAAGATGAAGGTGTTGTCAATTTTCAAGTGTTGTATGTTGTGAGCTGCAAGAATTGTGGTTTTGAGCTTCTGCAAATCTGTCAGAGGTAACCAATCATGTGCATTGCATGCTATATGGCACGAAAGATTAGAAATTGATTCTTATTCTGCGCCTGTAGATATGGATATTCAATTATGTTTGTTGTACAAATGCAATTAGTTTGTGTGTTTGTTGTCTAATAGTGTATGCTTCATGCATAGTGCAAGTGTTGTGTTTTCTTGGAGTTTGTTATGGTGTTTTATTCAATCATGTTCATGTTCATCATATGCAAATAGTTGCATTTTCGAAAGATATTGTGATGTGCAATGAACTCTTTCTTATGTGTGGAAGTGTTTGCTTTGACAATTTGTCCACATCCCACGTAGTTGTATCTTATGTGCTTTGTACAAGGTTTTTTTCCTGGGAGAATGAACATTCAATCTGTTTTCAACTCCTGTGCGGATAATTTATACCAATTCTTATTTTGCATCTACAGATATGGATATTCACCTATGTTTGTTGGATAGATGCAATTAGTTTGTATGCTTCTTGTCTAATAGTATATGCTTCATTCATAGTTCAAGTGTTGTGTTTTATTGGACTTAGTTCTGGTGTTTTATTTAACACCCTTGCGGTTCATTGTATGCAAAATTGTATGTGTTGATAGTTCTCTTTGGATTTCATTTGCATTTGAAGATGTAGATAGTTGCATTCTTCGAAAGATATTGTGATGTGCAATGCATTGTTGCCTATGTGTGAGGAGGTTTGCTTTGACAATTTATCCATAGCCATTACTTTTGTGCTTTGTGCAAGTTTTTTTTCTTTGCACAGTGAAAATCCAGTCTATTTTCAATTCCTGTGTTGATAATTGATATTAATTTCGAGGCATCTATGCATTGTGGTGCTTTTGCAGGTCGAAAGATATTGTGATGTGAAATGCATTGTTTATGCATGGAAGCATTTTGTTTAACAATATGTCTGCATCCCGCGTAAAAGTATCTTTTGTGATTTGTACAAGGTTTTTTTCTGGGACAGTGAACATTGTCTCTGTTTTCAACTCACATGTGAATAATTTATGCCAATTCTTATTTTGTGTTTGTATATATGGATATTCACCTACGTTTCTTGGATATATGAAATTAGTTTGCATGATTCTTGTCTAATAGTATATGCTTCATCCATAGTGCAAGTGTTGTGTTTTATTGGACTTAGTTCTGGTGTTTTGTTTAACATCCTTGTGGTTCATGGTATGCAAATTGTATGTATTGATAGTTCTCTTTGAATTTCATTTGTATTTGAAGATGCATATAGTTTCATTTTTTGAAAGATATTGTGATGTTTAATGCATTGGTGTGTATGTGCAAGGATGTTTGCTTTGACAATTTTTCCACATCACACATAATTGTTACTTCTGTGCTTTGTACATGTTTTTTTTGCCTTGCATAGTGAACATTCAGTTTGTTTTCAATTCCTGTGCAGATAATTGATATCAATTCTATGGCATCTCTACATTGCGGTGCTTTTGCACATTGACACTTGCAATACCTTTGCGATGAACATGTGCGAGAACTCAGTGCAATTATGTATTTAGCATTTTCATTTACATTTGGAAATGCAAATAGTTTCATTTTTTCAAACGATATTTCTTGATGTCAGGAATCTGATGCAATTGTTGTAGGAAATAGGGTCCTAGTTCATTTTGATATTATTTTAATGCATGTATATCTTAGTTTTCGAGGCAAAGCAAGAAATGATATATTGCTTCATTTTGTAATTCAATGGAAGACTAACAAAAAATGGGAGGGAGACTTGGATTCCATAAAACAAATATTTTGTAGGTGTTCAATATTGTAATGTGTAATGTGTTGTTGCTTATGTGAAGAAAGTTTTTCTTGGACGATTTGTCGACATCCCCCATAGCTATGTCTTTCATGATTTCTACAGTTTTTTGCATGGCACAATGGACATTTTGATGCAGAAGATTTTTCCCTCCAAAACAACCTTGTTGAACAAACTTAAGGGGGTCTTTGCATTCACTAAGGGAGTGGGTTCCCTAACTTGAAATTATCATAATTTCTATGTTTTATTTGAAATCTAGAGGGTCTACATAAGTTAGGATTTGATTTGATTGGAAATGTATATTGTAATTGAATCTGCCTTGTTTTAGCAGATATAGAAAGAATGGAGATCCTAGAGGGATCCTAGGGATAAATAGAGATTTTAGAAATAGTTGAGGATATTATGGATATGAGAGATCTTAGAGTTAGGTTGCAAATTTTGTGGAGTCTGAGTAGGATCTGAACTAATTGACAGTTCATATACCTTCTTTAACTATGTAAGCTTATGGGCATTGGAGATGGGAACATAAGAGAAGGACGCATTAGATAGAGAGAGGATAGGAAGAGTGTGAGGAAAAGGCCAACTATGGCCAAAGGCCAAGTAGAGGACTATTGAATGTAAATCAGGCTAGGAAGGATGAAGGCCTTGTGTGAATTGTCTACAAATATTCATTAATAGAAATATTTGTGTTTATGGTGTCAGTGTGGGATTTTGGATATTCCTTTCATTGTATTGGTGTCCATGTGTTAAGTGATTGAAGTCTAGGTCAGACTCTTCATAGTTGTGTTTAAAGTTTTTTGGTTTAAGTTGTATCAGAAACCATCAACGCAGAGAAGGAAGGATCGATGATCCCGACCTAAGATCAATAGAGGATGAGTTCAGAGTTGAATTAGAGTGGAATCAGGGATGAATAGAGTTTAAATCCTATTATATGTGCAGGTGAGTCGAAGGTCGAAAACCTTCAAGTACATGGATCGAATCCCTTTACAAGCAAGTAGAAATAGTGACCATCCGATTAGGACGAGGAGTAATCGTGATCGTTGATTTATCAGACCAAGGTTTTGTTCATTTGTTCTAACTTTGGACAATTGATATTATATTTGGATTGGAGTCCATCCAGATTGACGACATGAGTCAATTCTAAGTTCAGAGTCTGATACGCTGAGGGAGAGACAAACTAAAGACCTTTAGATTTAGCGTTTCAGAGTACATAACTGGAGGAATACCCCGATAGATGGTAGTTCGATCAATGAGTGAGATTGATCGATAAGGATAGATCAATGACAGAGAGAAGTTCCTACAATAATCAGAGTGATACACTGTTGGAAGATCATAGTGGATGATAGATGCCAATCAACAATGAGGATCCATTCAAGATCATTTAGATCGAAAGATTGAGGAAGAACACATGGAGGTGTTATAGTGGCCATAGCTTGTTAGAGAAAAGTATTTAGAGTTTCTAGATCGATGGTGGAGATCTATTCAGGGTTGAGTAGATCAATGGTTCAGAATGAGACGTGTGATGAAAAGCCGTAGAGACTAAGGTTCAAGTTTAATAAAGGTGAATGAATTATGACTTTTGATCATGAGAGATCAATGACTCAGACCTATCGAAGTTGTTCAATGCATTAGATTTAGACCATAAAAGTTTGTAGTTTGTTAGAACTTCGATAATAGGAAATTGTCAGAGTTTGAGTTGTTCAAAGTTGTTAAACCCGTCAGAGTGTTACAGTCTGATCGGAGTCCGTGATTGAAGTAGATAAATTAACCTGTGTGTGAGTGATACTCCGATAGAAAGGTTCGATGGATTGAGGGGAGTTAAGCACTAACGAAGATAAGCACCAGTTCATAGCTTGAGGTCTTATGACAATAAGCGCTTGGACATAGGAGTTGATGTTGTAGAGTTGGCGCAAGTTTCCCGCATATGGTCGCATGGAGGATAAGAAGTTTAGCGCCATATAGAAGAGAACTTAATTTAAGCACCTAACAACAAAGAACACATATCTATGTTAAAGGAGATATTTTGGGCCCATATTGAGAAGTTGAGAACAACACAAATTTTGAAGCTGCAGCAGAGTTAATCAATACTCTGCATATGTGGGTTTTTTGGCCTGGAGGTCATCACATTTGGTTTGTTTCCAATTCCTATGTAGAGAATTGTTACCAATTATCTAGGATGCTTACATTGCAGTGATTTTTCACATTGGCACTTGCGATAGTTTTGGACTATGGATTTTTTTTGCAAGATACCAGATATATAAAATATGTAGAACAGGAACGAAATGCTAGAAATAACAGAATAACAGTATAATATCCAACATAATCTTCACAATACACAGAAATGATATACGAAATAGCAACAGAAATAGCACTTGAACAGAAATAGCACTT
>JZKD02S1925154.1:676872-698404 GCA_000966675.3 Picea glauca | reverse complement strand
TATTAGGTCTTCTTACATCCGCCTAATTCTCTTTTATTGAAAGGTCTTATTAATATTGACCTTTATTACATCCGAATACATTAGTCTACCCATGTGCGGGTTAGGACCTTAACACTTACATTGCAGTGATTTTTCACATTGGCACTTGCGATAGTTTTGGACTATGGATTTTTTCCATGTTTTCTGGATGCTTTTTCTATGAACATATGTGGGTGCTCGGTATGGTTATGTAGTATTCACCTCTTCTCTATAAAAATACATAATGAAAATGCATCCACGAGTTATGTGAATGTTTTTTCTTGGTGTAGTGAACATTTGTTCTATTTTCAACTGTTGTCCGAAAAATTGATGCCGATTGTCAAGGATCCCTACATTGTCCTACTTTCGCGTGTTGGACTTTGCAATAGTTTTGCAATATGGGTTGTGGAAAGGAATGTGGTTTCTCAGGTTGCGGGAAGGGTTATTTTATGGACATATGTCTGTAGCCAGTTTAGCTATGTATTGCGAGGCTGTGTACTTTGCAGATGCATATGGCCATTGTGGGAAACACTTGTGTATTTTAAATGATTGTGTAGAGAATTTATGTCGGTTGTCATCATTCATTTCAACACCTTCATGGTCCTGCTGAGGCTTTTGCTACAACCATGTTTTTGAAGTACGCATACATATTGGTTGTGTGCGTTGACATTGGGGACATGTGTGTGGTGGGCATAGAAAACATGTGTTCTATTTTCGACCGTTGTGTGGATGAAAGACATGGTCGCGAGTTGCTATGCTTTGGCGTCTCCACATTCACAATAGTTATGCACTTTTGTTGTGACAAGATAGGTAGTTTTGAGGAAGTCGCAATGACCTTTGGGGCATTGATTTTTCTCATATTTAGAAGGAAAGGGCAGTGATTTAGAAATGGTGCAAAGAAAATGGACTTGGTCTTGAAGCAATGACAGGTCTATGATTTACTTATAGATATCATTGTAGTGCTTATCTATATTTTTTGTCTGGGAAAAGTAACAAATAATATATTGATCCATTCCACGATTCAATGGAAGAGTAACAAAAATAGAAGTGAAACATGGAATGCATGGAACAAATATTTTGCAAGAGTGTATGAAAATTTTCATCTAATGTAAAAAGAGGATTCATGTCCAACAAATGTTCAATATTTTTATTTGCCATGTGTTGTTGCCCATGTCCAGAAACTTTTTCTTTGATGATTTGTATGCATCCCACATAGTTGTTGTAACACCCCTGTTTCCCCCAGTCTGTAATTAATCATAATTTATGATTTCCATGCAATGGCTTGCAAATATTGTAAATATATTATTATTTGATTGTAAACGCCGACAATTGACAGATGGGTCAAGACTTAAAGTACCATCCATGGTATCACTAGAGGAATGAGGGGATGTTCTATTAAGTTAAAGGACCCCAAGCCATCTTTCAGATATATTAATTGGAAAAATTCGTATTATTTTTCCCTTAGCCCGGAAAACATGAGAAGTCAGTTAATGAGGAGGGATTGGTAGTTGAACAACCAACCACCCCAATGAATGGAAGTATGGAGGGATGTCAGAAGGGACATGAATCAATCAACTAGACGACAATATGAAATATCACCATGGGTCCCCAGGATTGACCCACGAGTTTCTTTCCAACAGAAGAAACAAAAGGACAGGTGGATAACCTACCTAAGTTATGTGTGCAATAGTTTGAGAGCCTTGGGGGAAGGGGGGCGTGCGGCATGGATATTCACAAAGAGAGAACCGGAGGAGAGTTCAGCCCTCGAAGGAAGAGATATGTTTAAAGGAATGCACGAGTGTTTATAATAAAGAGATCAGAGAACGCATAAAATAGGGAGATGAAGCATAGAAGATTGGGGAAAACCTACACTGAGCTAAGGAGGTCATGAGCTTGATGTTGGGAAGGCATATGATAAACCTCGAAGGGGCCTAGGCTAGGTGGGTGTAAGAATAATCTCTACCTAGAGTATATTGAAGGAGAGTAACCTTCAAATCTTACCGAGAACCTGAGAGAGATTCACTAGTGATATCATGGCTTGGCACAAGGGTGGCCATAATGCTAAAAATGAATGCATCTGAGCCTACAGTTGGGTGGAAAGGTGAACACCCACAATCAGTTGGTCGACTATCAACTGTAATAGATAAGTATTTCATAGACTCTGTGTAATTGAATTTAAATGCATGTACTTGCACTATAAATATACACACTTGATTTATAGTAATGATGCTAATTTTATAAATTTCTGGAGTGGATAACACCTTCTTGGAGAAATTCCTGCACTATTTTCTCAATTTATTCTTTTGGGAAAAGGGATTATGATAAGGGAGAACATTGGGAGGAAGACTGTCAGGAACAAGGGGGATGGAATAATCATGAACACCACGAGAAGGCGGAAGACCCCGAGGAGTTGAAAAAACAACTTGATGTGTGGAGAATATAGCTTGGAGGTCAGGATGCATAGAGGGTGTCTCAACTGCTTGAATAGAATGGATTTGAACAATAACAATGGAGTGGTCTTTCTTGAGGATATTTTCCATGTGATGGGAACTGATAATCTCAGGAGAAACAACTGTGAGACCTTGGAATTGATACCTTTTTCCCTCCTATTGGAATTGCATGGTTAATTCCTTAAAATCCATAAGAATGGGACCCAAAGTGTGTAACCACTCAACATCTAACACAATGTCACAACTGCCCATTCCAATGGAAAACATATGAGATTTCAGGTGGTAATGTCCAATTTGAAGACACACATTTTCACCACCACATTTCATGGGCCCACCATTGGCTATCATGATTTGAAAATTATTGACAACACGAATATAGAAATTGGTTTCTTGGGCAATGCGACAATGAATAAAATTGTGGGTGCTACCACTATCAACAAGGATGATGACCTTCCTATGCTTAATATAGCCAATGAGCTTGAGGGTTTGTGGAGCAGAGAAGCCATTGAGGGCATGCAAGGAAATGAGTGGGTCAACTTCAGGTGGGTCAGCGGGCTCTTGGGTAGCATTGTGAAGGGAGGGCTCTTCAATAAGGGGAACTGTCACATCATCTTCAGGAACATCTTCATAAATGGCCATTAAAAGTTTTTGTTCCTTACACTTATTCCACGAAAAATATTTTTCATCACAATTATAGAAAAGACCCTTTAGTTGGTGTTCGCCCATTTCATCTCTAGTTAATTTCTGGACCTTAAGGGGAGTGACAGGGGGGTTAGTATTAGTGGGTTAAGGGCGAGGAAAAAAAGAGGGTTTTTTGTTCTAGGAAAAAACAACGTGTTGGACCTCTTTAGCATGTTTAGTAGATTCCAACCAAGTCTGAGGGAAGGCCATGAGAACCTAGGATCACATTTCATTCTTTAGTCCACTGATAAAGCATTCACGAAAAAATGCAATTGACATGCCCTCGGTTCGAAAGGCCAAATGCTCAAAAGAAGTTATAAAGTCTTCAATTGTGCCTGACTGTTTCAACTTGGTCAAATGACCGAGCTAATGGATATCAATGTCAAAGTGGTCATAGAGCTCCGCAACAAAATCGGTTCAGGAAATATACCCCTGATGTGAATTTTTACGCCATTGCCACCATTTCCATCATTCAAAATATAGATAGAGGACAACATAGCAAAGTTTAATCACATATGGAGGATTTATTAAGAAGTAAAGGCTTGTACCAGATTACATTGGGAAAGGAAAAAAAACCCATTGATGTTGATAAGAAAGTCAAATGGGATAATAGGAATGACGAAGCACATGGATTAATTGGAATGTCCATCTCTCCTGATTTAAAGTTCCACCTTCAATCAATTGATAAACCCAAAAAAGCTTGGGAAAAGATTGAATCTGTGTTTGGTAAACACAACATTATTCGAGCACAATAGTTAGAAAATCAATTATTGACTTTAAGTCCAAGTGATTTTTCTTGCATTGAAGACTATCTATCTAAGCTTAAAACACTCAGAACTTTATGTGAAGAATGTAAGATAAAGATAAAGATAGAAGAAGATCGTTGCATCTATCTTATTCTTTCTAAGCTAGGTAGTGCATATTTTGTGTTTGTATCTACCTTTTATGCCATGCAAGAGGCTCTAGAGGTAGCTTATCAAAAACCCACTCTTGATAACTTTTTTGATGCTTTGAATAGAGAGAAAGATAAGCTTGTACAACTTGGAGTGATCAAAACTATAGGTACCTCCAACAAATCCTTAGTCATCCATTAGAAATATAAACCCAAGAATCCCAAGAAGCAACATCCTCGCTACAACAACAAAAAATATAAGTGTCCCTTATAGAAAGCAATCTAGACATCAACTTCAAAGGTTAAGAACAAATAATGGTGGTGAATATGTGAACAATAATTTTACAAGTTACTGCACTACACATGACATCCAAATGAAACACATTGTTCCATATACACCACAAAAAAATGGTGTTGCTAAGAGAAAGAACCACACATTAAAAGAAATGGCTAATTGTATGATACAATCTAAGGGATTAAGTCTAAAGTATTGGGCGAAATCCATCAACTATGCAAATTAAATAGTAAATCACACTCCCACAAAGGCTCTTACAAATATAACATCGAAAGAAGCTTGGACTAAAATTAAACCAGATGTAAGTCACTTCCATGTATTTGGTAGCATAGCATGGGCTCACATTCCTGATGAGAAGAGGAAAGCATTGCAGCCTAAAAGTGAGAAGTCTATATTTGTTGGTTATTCTGAAGATGTCAAAGGTTATAGACTTCTTGAACCACATTGTAATGAAATTTTTATTAGAAGAGATGTTAAATTTGATGAAAATCTCTTGTCCTGCGAGCCTAATTCGATGTTTGTGCCTTCTTTGCCCTGTGAGCCTAATTCGACATTTGTGCCTTCTTCGACATGCAAGCCATCTTCGACGATTGTGCCTTCTTCTGTTCTGGTTTCTTATTCAGATGATGACAATGAAGATGAAAACCAACCTCTGCCTACTCACCTTCCTCCAGATGAGTCCTTTGAACCCGAACCAACACTAGCTCCAACTCCACCGCTTCCTGGATGGGTCCGTTCAACACGAGAAGCAACTGTTGATCTTGTTGGTGCTCCTTCAGATCAATGCCAGACACATTCACAGTTCTAGAGATCCTCTTCTCTTTTGGCTCAAGTTTCAAAGACTCATGATCCAAAGACATTTGCAGGTCATCCAGATTGGGATACAACAATGAATGAAGAGTATTATTCTTTAATGACAAACAATACTTGGGATCTTGTACCTCTTCCAAAAGGAAGAAAACTTTTCAGATGTAAATGGGTCTACAAAACTAAGTATGCATCAGATGGAAGTGTTGAGAGACACAAGGCTCGGTTAGTTTCCAAAGGATTTTCCCAAGTTGAAGGAATTAACTATAATGAAACCTTTTCCCCTATAGACAAAATGAATTCTATCCCCCTTATTATTTCCCTTGTTGTCTCACATAAATGGGAGTTCCATCAAATGGATGTTAAATTCGCCTTCTTGCATGGAGATTTTAAAGAATAAATCTACATGGAACAACCTCCTGGCTATGTCCAGAATGACTCTAGCCTTGTTTTTCACCTTAATAAATCTCTTTATGGTCTTAATCAAGCTCCTCGAGCTTGGTATGCCAAAATAGACAACTTTCTTATTACCATTGGATTCTCTAGATGCCAATCTGATCCTAATGTCTATACCAAGAAAGTAGGAAGCCATCTCATAATCCTTTTCCTTTATGTTGATGACCTTATCCTTACTGGTAGTGACTCAAAACTCTTAAACCATGTGAAAACTAACCTTAATAAGAAATTTGAAATGACAGACTTAGGTTTTTTGCACTATTTCCTTGGCCTCCAAGTTTTGCAAACCAATGAAGGAATTTTTCTTTCCCAATCTAAGTATGCTTGTGACCTTCTTCATAGCTTTCACATGGATGATTGTAAACCATCCCCTTCTTCCTTCCACTCTGGAGTCAAGCTTGTTTCCACCTGTAATTATCTCGAAGTTAATGCCACCTTGTATTGTCAGTTAGTTGGTATCCTCTTATACTTGACTCATACCCATCCTAATCTTTCCTTTGTTTTTGGTATTGTTGTCCGGTATATAAAAACACCCCATGAAATCCATTGGAAAGAAACTAAAAGGATACTTCGCTATGTCCGTGGTACAATTCAGTTTGGGATACATTACAGTTAAGAGGGGACTCCTTTATTGGTTGGTTTCATTGATTTAGATTGGGTCGGCGACCTTGATGATTAGAGGTCTACTGCACGTTATGTTTTCAACCTTGGTTCAGGACCTGTCACTTGGGCCTGTAAGAAACAACAAGATATTGTAATTTCTTTAGCAGAAGAAGAGTACCGAGAAACGATAAATGCAAGTCAAGAAGCCTTATGGCTTCGACATATTCTTTCATAGTTTGGATTCTAGCAACAACATTCGACCAACATTTGGTGCGGCAATCAGAGTGCCATAAAGCTCGCCAAATACCCAGTTCAATATCAGCATAGAAAACACATCGAGATACACATTCACTTCATCAGAAAGCTCATTCATGATCAAGTTATTGAAGTGCTCTTTTTCCCTACAGAAGATCAAGTTGCAGACATTTTCAAAAAGTCTCTTACAGAAGCAAAGTTTTCCAAACTTCGATCCATGTTAGGAGTTCAGGAAGATGTCATTAAGGGGGGATAGGCTCTAATGCCTCCTTCCTTCTCCTATTGTGTCACTATTGTAAATCCTTCAATCCTATCCCAAGTTATTCTTAAGGGGGAATGTTAGGATATTAAGACACTTAGGAGTTAGTCAAGATCTACTTGGTCTAATGTGTCGTTAGGTAAAAGTATGTTTCTTAGTGTGTTTATTTAGTATGCATTTGTAGTTAGGAAATTCGATGGTCACAATATGTTCCCGACATAGAGTGATCTGACGGTTCATATTCTCCTCGATCTTAACAACCATTGATCTGTGGCTTAACACTCAATTGGTACATGATCTCTATTTAAAGAGAATGAAGGGTAATTTAATGATGATCGATTGTGAGAAAATCTCATGTAAAATATGTCTATAATATTTTTCTTTTGCATTAATAAAATGGTCCAAGTGGCCGCGTTGGTTGGGGCCATGGGTGTTTCCCTGTAGGGGTTTTACCACGTCAAAACATCGGTGTGTTTATCTTTGATCTGGTAATGTGAGTGGTTACTGAAGGTCTTCGTCCTCTATTGGAATACCTTCGTTGTTAAACACTTTGACAATCATTCCTTAACACTGAACAATACTCAACACAGAAGGCACAAAAAGAAGCTGCAAATAGAGAGGGTAAGTGTTAAACACAAAAAGATGGTTCAAAAATTAAGGTCAGTTATCGATGTATCAGGAGTTGCACCATCTAAACTCATGCAACTACATCGCTCGACATGAGATGCTCTTGTAGATTCAATTTCAAAACTAGTGTTGCAAACCATTAAATTGAAGAAAATAATAAGTGAACTTGAGGAGGCACTCAGTGCTAGACCATTGTTTGAACAACCATTGGCCATACTTTCAATAGAATAGACTCCCCCGAGTACTCCAACAATCTCAAGGCCAATCACAAAGGCCTTGCAATTTTTGAATGGAGTGAGAATCGATGTTGTTGATAACATTAACCAAAGACTTGATATATTCAGACATGCATGGGGATTCATTACCAGTATATGTGATCTTTCACAAAGGAATTTATGTTTTACTGGAGATTCACAAAGAGACTTGTAGCATGATGAAGCATACTACAAAAACGAGCTAAACAGTTTCATTGCATGGGTGACTAGTGTCAGTGACCATCGAAGAAATCAGTAGGGACTACCCAATACCAATAGAATAAGGAAAATAAAGGTAGGTTGGGAACAACGAATTAAAATGTTGCAATATGCAATTTATTCTTGCAAACAAATCGATCAAAGAAGAGGCGATGCTATTTTAAAAGAATTTGATGTCGTTAAATAAATGCAAGGTCCACAACTTTTCATAAATTCAATAGTGATCACTATAGAGGAGCTTAATAGTGACTTGAAAAAATGAAGAATTCATTAGCTAGTGACTTCAATAACCTCGTGGAGTTTCCTAAAGAACTGAAACAATGGCTTGTTACATTTGTCAATGGAAATGAAGAGCACTTGTCATCCATCAAACAACTGCAATTGGAATGCAAAGAAATGGAGGATGAGATTTGTGTACTTCAAGTTAAGCAAGAAATCACCATCCCACCAATCAAAAACAATATTGATAACAGGGTCAAGAACGTCTTGTAGCAGATTATTAACCCAGAATAGCTACCACAAACAATTTGTTCAACAAAAGGCCAAAGAAAAAAATGTTATGAAACTAGATACACAACAAAGGAAAAACCATACTAATAGGATACTTGTTTCTTGGTAGGTAGTCTGTTGTTTTCATCTGTTGTTGTTATCCTTTTCTTTTGTTGACTTGGTAATTGGTCACAATTCTTTATTTTATGTCCTTTGCACACTTAACACTGCTTTCTAACTATCTATTTTTCTTTCTTACAGGTCTTTCTTCTATTTACTGGTCCACGGAAGCCCCAATCCCAGTTCACTTGGACAAAAACATTTAATTTTTGCAAACATTATTTAAAAGACAAATGTATATATTTTTGAACTTCCCGAAGAACTCTTTAGCATAGATGGCTAATAATTTTCTAGGCTTCGAGTTTAAAACTAAATTTTCAACTCTTCTTTCACTCTTTATGATTTTTCCATGAAACATCATGTTAACTTCTGTGCATATGTACTACTTTACTTGTATTCTAGGAAATCCTATTTTGAGTTTTAGAATTTTTCACAAGCAGTGAGTAAAGGACAACTGCATATATTTTTTTGTGCTTTCTAAAGGACTTTTTTCATATATGTGGGCATTGGTTTTCGACCCTTTGAGTTTTAAACTAAATAGTCAATTCTATCTTCATTGTGTATCATTTTTCAATGAAATATCATGTTGAGTTCTATGCATATGTGAATATTTACTTTCATTATGTGAAATGCTATTTTGACCTTTATGCCATCATTTGTAAATTTTATAGCATATTGTGAACACTGAATAGAATACAACCTTGTCCTTTCTCATATCTTTCTTTATTACTGAATGTTTAGTTAAGAAACCAACTACATTGTCAGGTTTCATTTTAGTTGTCTATGGTGGCAATTTACACTGCCCCATTTAAATCGCATAAAAATTGAAAAAGCATCTGCCCTGCTCCATTGAACATTGTCTACTGGATGAACACTTCCCTACAAAGTGTTGTTTCCAATTTGTGTTATTTACAAAACCAATTTTCCTATTAAACTGGAACAACAACATTTCGTCTTCTTTTGCATTGTATTTGATCTCTTCAATTTTCTATACAATGTCTTTTCTCGCCTTTGGTTGAAAACCAATTTTCCTATTAAACTGGAATTTTGACAATACTGCTAATTTTGTACTTCGTTTTGTGTCTTTCGTCATATGCACATTGTCTTTTTAGAACTTCAAAAAAAAAGTCATACTAGTGACAATTTTTTGATGTTCCGCTCACAATTTCAACGATCTACACAAGCAACATGTATTATAAAGGGAATTCAATTGCATATAATTTCTGCATATAATAAGATATACACAGTTTTCATTGTCTCACACACATCTTGACTTTCGTGCACCTCACATTGCTTCTAATACATCCTAGGTTCAATGCACTCTACATTGCCTCTCCACAATTTCTTTACAAAGTTTTAGGGTAGATGTTTTTATATGGTTATATGCTAAATGCCATGTCTTGTGCGGAAAACTATAGACCCTTTTCTTCTTGCACACCCATGCATTGTATCCTCCACACACTTTACATAGATTTGAGAAATTGTTGACGTCAACATAGTTTACAATGCTTCTGGCACATCCTGGCCTCCACATACTGATTTTTGCTAAGTTTCATGCTCCATGTTTTTTTTTACATAGTCCAATGCCAAATCTGATATTCTATGCGAAGAACTTTGGATCCTTCGATTCTCGCACAAGCTACCCTCCAGACACTTTTCACTGAGTTTTATGATTGAAGCATCCACAATTCCATCAGTCTCCTTTATATCTTCACACATTTACTTCTGCATAATAGAAAGAGTCAAACCAAAGATTTGATTATGCTATTATTTCAATCCTCTTGTTCCCCTCGGAAAACTATATCATCTTGCAATAAAGGTGTCATAATATTTATATTATTCTTCAAATGCATACTCAACAACTAAACTATAAATCAATTGCAAATACAAAACATCAAGTCAGTCAACTATTTTCCATATTAAACTCTGGAACCTATATTCCAGAATTGTTCCAACTTTTGTAATTATCACTCCTTATCCTAACTTCCAAACACTTTACAATGGTTCTCACATATTCCAATGTTGCCACTGAACACTTCACTTACTTATTAACTGCTTCTTGCATATGCTAACCACCCATTCAACCCTTTACTTACTAAGTTTCTAAGGTTTGATACACATTGAACATGTACTATTTAATTACTAAGTTTTACTTGACATTAAAAATTTAGTAAGCTTTACTTTACATTCAACAATTTTACATCTTACACATTTCTACAAAAATTTATTCTAAATGTTTTTAGTCCAAACACTTTACATTGTTTTCTGCATATGCTAATCTTCCCGTTGAACATTACACTTTTCACTAACATTTATGTGCAAAGCTACAACAATTTCATGGCTCTCCTTTATATATACACACATTTACTTGTCGACAATAGACATTCAAATCAAAGATTTAGTTATTTTATCATTTTACTTATTTGCTTTCTGCATATGCTAGCATGGTGTGTTTCATTTTATTGATTTCATTGTCTTGTCAAATTCAAATTACAAAGTATATTTATTTATCACAAATTGTGATATTGACAATGTGATGACTTTGTCAGTTGATTTCATTGGATGTATCCATTCATAAATATGATGCTTCTCTTCATTCATAGATCCCTCTTGTGTCAATACATAACCATTATTTTTAACAAGCTCTTATGCTAAATGTTTTTCCCTCAACAATACTAAATGTTTTCACTTGTTTTTTATTTGTTCTTATCATTTTCCTCTTGCATAAACAATAATGCTATTGTACCTATACAGAGGTGCATAAACTATATGTGTCCGGACTATATGTCTGTGCCAAACATGTATAATTAACATTTATTAAATTAAAAAATGATTATTAATCTTTTAATTATTTGTATAGGACTATATTAAAAAGATATAAAAATCATTTTTACACCAACTAATGTACATCATTATCAAATACTATGATATAAAATTTAGTCATAATTTCTATCATTTACACCCATTTCAATCACTTACAAAAATAATTATATGGTTTTTTTTATGCATTTTATTTACTAAGAGTTAGTTGTGTGGCAACATACCCATGTAGAGGTGCAAAAGCCATATGTGTGCGGACTATATGTCTATACTAAATATGTATTTGATTTACTAAGCTTTTTGTTGTGTAGGGATATACCTCTGAGTATTTGCAAAAGATATATTTTTGCAGACTATATGTCTGTGCTAAAGATGTATAATTAACTTTTATTACATTAATAATTAACATTTATTTTTAATATATCTATACACATAAAAAATCTTTTTTTAAGCATATGCACATGCATAACAATATTCTATTATGTCTTCATTGTGCGGGGAGATTCCTATACAGAGGTGCATAAGCTATATGTGTGTGGTCTATATGTTTGTAATGAAGATGTATTTTATTTACTAAATGCTTACTATGCGGGGATATACCTGTGCGGACATGTGCAAGCTATATCTGTGCACACTATATGTCTATGTTGAAGATGTATAACTAACTTTTATTAAATTGTAATTAACTTTTATTAAATTAATAATTAACTTTATTTTTAATATACATATACCTAAAAAACATTTTGTTAAAAATATGCATATGCATAACAATATTCTATTATTGATAACATTGATAACTATCAGACTAAGTGTTCACTGTGCTGGCTTATATTCATTTATGCTCATTTCAGTTACTTACAAAAATAACTACATAGTAAGTCTTTGCTATGCAGAGATGTACCTATGCGAAGCTATGGAAGGTATAGCTATGCATACTATTTGTCTGTGCTGAAGATGTATAAGTCCATGCCGCACAAATAGGACTATAGCAACCAATTTTGCGTTGACCGCGATTTTGTTTTTGCATTCACCAAAAATTTCGTGCTTTTTCCCATAGTTTAACCTTGTTGCAAGTGATCAATTTTTTTTCCTAGCTTCTGATTGGTCCTTCAAAAAACATCTTCTTGCCCAACCAATAGAGAGAATTTAAAACACAATTTTATTTTGCACATTTAGCGAATGGTTGGAACATGTGCATGTATGGGTGTCGAACTCGTGAATGTACAAGAATTTAGTAAGCAATTTAATTATGCAACTATAGCGAATGGTTGGAACAAGTGCATGTACAGGTACAAATCAAGTGCATGTACAAGCCCAATTTTTTTTATGCGCGGGTGCAGAACAAGTGTATTTTATTCACTAAGTGTTCTTGTCTTGAAGATGTACAATTAACTTTTATTAAATTAATAAATAATTACTAATCTTGTAATTATTTATATAACACTATATTATAAAAAAATCGAGCATATGCTAACCTCCCCATTGAACATTTCACTTATTTACGAAGTTTCACTCTACATTAAACAATTTTATTTTTTTGCTTAGTTTTTACAAAGTTTTATGCTAACTATTTTTACTTGATACTTATCCTTGTCCTCTTTGCATAAAAAATAATGTTATTTTTCTTTATTATATGAATTATCTTTTGACAAAGACTATTGTTTATCTATTCATTTAGTTATATTTAACTTCATTGTACAACATATATTTCCCACTAGACTGAACTACGCTATCATGCAACCTTTATTTAATTTTAATATTATAACAATATAACTATGAACAATACGATTTATCCATCCAATTTTAACAATATGTGAAAGGAAAATATTTATATTTACATTTATAAATGGATTATTATTGTCCACTAAAACAAGTAAAAAAGAACTAACTTGTATGACTAGATCCATCATGAGATCCTGTGTGTTCCAAGTGTGGAACAACCTATTCGAAAAGCTTCCATGTGAATGTGGGGAAATTTCGTGATGGAGATCATGAATCCATCTAATCTAATCATTTGAAAATAAATCGATCTCTACAACGTATGATATTGATATTCTTGTAACAATTATTATTTATAATTGTTTTTGGTGATCAATTCTGAATTTTTTTTTTTTTGGTGATGTTTTCAGAATTGAAATTTCAAAAACATTTAATCCATTAAAATTTACTATTATAACAATATAACTCTCCATCATTTTTCCCAAAATGTGAGAGGAAAATACTTATAAAAATTATTAATATCAACTAAAAGAAATCAAATAGCTAACCCATTAAATTGAGACTATGTGATAGTCTGGAACGACCCAATCGAAAAGCTTCCATGTGAATGTGTGGGGAACTTTCAGGATGGAAATCATGAATCCATCTGATCATTTGACCATAAATCCATCTATACAATGTATGATATTTTACCATATGCTCTCATCCATTTTGCATAGGAGAAGGTGAGTCAACGATCTTGTATAACATTAAGAATGACCAAACCAAAAATGGATGTCTAATCTTAAAATAAAGATGATGCATAAGATTTGAGTTGTAGCTCATGATCTTGTATAACATTAAGAATGACCAAACCAAAAAATGGATGTCTAATCTTAAAATAAAGATGATGCATAAGATTTGAGTTGTAGCTCATTTTTGCAGCTAGAAGATTATGCTATTTAGTTTTTTAAAAAGTAAATAACATTTATATTAAATATATAAATTTAAAATTAATTAAATAAAGGTGATGGTTGCAAAGTAGTTAGTTATGTGTTTTAAGATTACATCATGTTAATGGATGAAGAAAGTAAAGAATTGTTTATAATTACAATGCAAATGTAATATGTAATCATTTTTATTAATTGTTTTTTAAGTTATTCACAACATTTGTATTATTTTAAGGGAATTTGTACAAAAACTAGACTAGGGGCTTGAAAAATCATATTATCTCAGTTTAGAAAAGTATGATATGAGTATGCTTATCATGTTGATAAGCAAAAGGAAGTGGGGCTAAAGCTCCCAATCCAATAGTTGAGAAAAGTATGATATGAACCTGCCTATCATGCTCATAAATGAAAGGTGGTGGGGTTAGAGCTCCCAATCCTTTGAAACTGGAAAAAAGATAAACTAGACTAAAAAAACATGAGAAAATTAAGATAGAGGATGGTCATGCACCACAAGAAATTGTCATAGAGGATAATCCAGCTTGGTCAAGTCCATCCCATCTATCTTCTCGACCCACAAGTTGAGCTTGCGATCCATGAACTTCCCCTATAGTGACACACTATCCAACTAGAATAAAATTTCCTTGTGGGCTTCATGCCTTTCCACCAAAACTTTGCCCATTAACATTTTTAGATGCCAGTAGAGATTGAAGGTCTTAAAGAACTGGTACTCTCTAGCCCATGTGGAACCTAAATCATGGACCCAGGAATGAGTGTTGTTCGTGACTTCCTCATTGGAGATCAATTTTATGAGAACCCTGACATCGATTTCAATGAGGTCAATATCTAGTGCTTGAATTTAAAGAATGATATGCACATGGTAGTTGACAGTCGAGTCCTTTGTTGTAGAGATGATTCTAAAATCTGAAGCTCTACGTCGACTACTTTTAGAGTGACAATGGGAGCCACCACGAGCCATAGGAGTGGGCGAAAGGGGAAGGTGACAAAGAAATTAGAGCAAGGGAATGGAAAAGGTATATGAATGGGCATAGAGAAAGAAAATGAACAGAGGGACGAGGTCAAAGGGAGAAGGTGACAGGGAAAAATGCTAAGGAGGGAGGAAAAATAACCAGTTTGGGTGCGTGGGGATAGGACAAAGCTGGAGAAATCTCACGAATTAGGCCATAGAGGCCATAACTGGCAATAATTGTGTCCATAGCATGAGGAGCTTGGGGAGGACAGGTGAGGGGATCAATCTACGAAGGAAGGATGCCATCAAGCAGGAGCATGAAATGAGATGATGGTGCATGAAGAGATATGAAGGAAGGGGTCGGGGGGAGATGGTCATCAGTTGAGAGGGTGGATGACAGATGGCGACACCCCTCAAAAAGCGGTCCCTCCACTGAATTTCGTCCTTGTCACCCAATCCAAGAGCAATTTTATTAATTGTTATATAATATTATAAAACAAAACAAAGACACATACAATTTGGATGAAATAGAGTTTTTGGTTTATAGAATTAATATGAATTAATTAAACCATGAAACATAAACACTCTATGAAATTAATATGAACATTAATCCATGAATTATATACATAGAAAATTATATTTTTAAAAATACTTTTTATTAATTTTTTAAAATATTTATATTCATAAAAATCATGTTCCTATTAAATTATGCAAATAGTTAACATATACATATCCAACATTAATAATCCACAATTTACACAATATTTATAACAATTAACATAATATTTATAAAACTAATTTTGGATATCATTCGCATGTTTTATGAATTAATTTTATGAATCAAAGGCAACTTTCCATTATATATATGCTCGAAGCCATTACAACATACTCATTATGAGCTTAACATGTCATTTATGAGAATTGAACTCGGGTGGGGTGGATAACAATCATTCATCACAACCATCCAAGCTAAACCCAATTGACTAATGTGACTATATTTAAATCAAGGCTTGATGTATATCTTTAATTTTAATTTCTGCTAATAATAATCATTCAAGTGTAAAGTTGTTTTCAACTATTTATGATTATATATTATATGATTGGATGTCTCGTATATATATATATATATGTGTGTGTGTGTGTGTGTGTGTGTGTGTGTGTATTTAAGTTATCAAAATTATAGTGATTTTGGAACATTTTTTCTAATGCTTTTCGAATATGGAAATAACATTATAAAAAAATCTAAATAATCTCTTACTAATAAACCAATTTTGAATGTAGTGATATCTTATTGGATTATTATATTGAAGGTGTATACACATCATTAAATATTATTATATTTGATGATGAAAAATTAAAATCTATGTTACTACATAGTTTAAAAAGATTAGGTGACAAATAATTTAAAACATGAAAACAAATTTTAAAATCATATAATTAAGTTACATATAATTTAAAAACTGAAAATTTAGTTTTTAAAATTATGATTTTAATTATCCCGAAGATTCAAAATAGTGTATTGAATCTATAAATTTGCTTTTCTCTAAGTTGTAGGAAAGGCCCTTGGTGTCGTACCAGTACCGGAAACTCCACTAAACGTGGTTGAAATGCCTTGGAAACAACTGCATTTCCAAGGTGTTTGACAAAACATCCCCTCACCAATCATTAATAAACATTTTAAATCTATCCAAATATCATCACTATTTCACCCACCCTCCTTTTACTTAAATTTTTAACATTACCATTAATTGTTTAAGGATGTTTGAGAGTGGTTCCATCCTCATTGGACTTCATATGGAGAAAGTAGAATTTCAGGTCCCATTCAAAATTCAGCAGACATAATGAGTTTCACAATTTCAAGACAGGTCTAGTTTTCACGATTTCAAGATTGACAAGATTACAACTTTTCCACTGGATTCTATCATGTATGAGGGTATGGAACTGACATTTAATCAAGAGAATCAATCTCTCTATGTACCTTGATGTCCACCAATTAACATTTTTGGGGTTGAACAGCCCGATTCTAATAACATTTCTCTCTAGAATACAAGGATGTAGAAGTGTCATACTAGGGTTTATCCAACCCCCATGATGAAACACTCTTGAGAAATGATTCTCCTAGGGTTTGATGCCTCTCCTCTAGGAGGTTGCACTCTCTAACAAGATGTTAGTCCAATGCTCCTATTCCATGGTTGTATCCAAGAGTTCTCATCCAAGGAATTACTCCTATAACTATGTGCCACATGTCCTTTGATGTTAATATAGACATGGTTTTCCTTCTAAAATGTCATTTATGTGTATCATTATTTTTTTTCTTGCAAGATAATGTATTATTTTATATATGATTATGATGATGCTGATGATCAATGTCCACTAGGACCAATTGGTCTATCGTGCCTTAAGAAGGTAAGAGATTGCTTCAATTTCCTCAAAATTGTATTTCTACGCTCAAAAAACATTCAGAGAAGCGTTCCAAGAACACCATAGTTTTGAAGTGTTCCAAGATTCCCAGATGTACCCATTTTGGGGGGTAGCATTTTCTGAGGTCCCTATTTCAAAAACTTGAGAACGTTTTCCCGTTCCATGCAAATTAGTTTTTTCCTCTATAGTTTAGTATTAATTGATAATATTAAAAATAATATTGTCCATTTAAAATTTAATTGGAGGTTAGTAATTTATTTATTGGAAATTAATAAATTCTCATTAAGTGGAATTTATTAAATTTTAGTTAATAAATATTTTATTGTTAGAAGATGGGTAACACTTTTGGTTGCTTTATGAGAATTTTTTATTTATTTTAACAAGTTCTTCAACTTTCGGTAAACAAAAGTATATTTTTTTTATTTACAATTTTACTTTACTATAAAAACAATACTTGTGAAGAATTTTGATGTTCCTTAAAAATGAAGGGAAAGATAATGAGTTATTTCCTCCCCCCAACAATGTATCCATCATTAAACTTTTTTTTTTGACAAATGAAATATACTGCAACAGTCTACAAAGACTCTATTTTGTGATGACTATAGTTTTGAATCTAACGGATGCACATTATAATTTCTAGATTTTTTTGAAGTTGACCAATCTGAAAAAGTTACAGATTTTAAACACATGTTTTCCCCCACCATGTATCTATCTTAATTTTTACTTAAAAGTAAAATATAAAAATACCCTTTGGAAGAGAACAATTTAAGGATTTTGAATATTAATTTTCCATAATTTTCCAGTATGTATTTTTAGAGATATGGATTTTTTATTTCACTGAATCATAATGTCACCTAAAATATTATGCAATGATATTTTTATAAAATTAAATAAAATTAGATAAAAACAATGAAAATCAAATAAAATTATATCTAATGAAAGTAGATTCAATTTTTAAAATGTTGGTATCAATTCCGAAACTAAATTTTGAGTATTTGTAGGATTCCACTACTTCCAAAGATCAAGTAATCTGGAAAGAATTTGTAGTTTCCTGCAAACAGTGCCATTTTCAGATTTTCGACTAAAAATATTCTTTCGGTCGAAACCTAGTTTTTAATGGAATCCATTTAAAATAAACCTTTCGGCCGAAATATGGTTACCGCGGGAAAAAAAATCATCTGAAAAATATTGTACATGACTTTCAAGGGCGCCGTCGGGAAGTCGTTCAATTTGAGGTGCAAACTTTTGACTGAAAAAATGCCGCTCGGAATTTTGGAGACCCGATTCTCACAAAAGTGCTACCCATCTTCATGTTTTTACCCTTCCCTGTACGAAGTTTTATCCAGAAACTCTATCTAACATTATGGACAACTTTGGAAACCTACAAACCTGGAAATATTTTATTAATAAATTGTGTTTTAGATAAATTATCTTTGATTATTAAATTTCAATTAACTAATTAAATCAAAAAATAAAATAAAATAAAATAATTTAGTTAACTCTTCAAATTTCCAATTAATTATTTTTATATGTGACATAAACTAATTTTCATTAAAATAAAACGGACGCTCCAAAGCAAGCAACGATTAAAAGAAAAAACTTCAGTATGATTCACTTGACTATAAATAGTCCCCAAAAAATACTACTTTGAAATACATAACTAGTAAGGGAAAGGCATTATTTTGGACCTCCTTTCCCTCAACAAAGCGAACAGAGCCCAACTATTCCACTTCCATAGGGTCATGGAGCTAACCCCCCCATTCCTTCTTCCCTTGAAATTCACTGAATGGAATTAACTGAGTCATGATTGTTTGAAGCCCGAGAGAATGTCCATTTGTTGAGGTAGAACCAGTGAAAACAAATTCTGACACTTGGCCTCCAATGCATCAATTCGTTGCATCTGAACATGAAGAAAATTCAAAACATTGGTCGCATTACCTGCAATGACCTATTCCATCTCTAAACTTTTTGTGGTGATGCTTTGAAGAGCACGATTGTTTGCTTGATTGACATCTTCATACATGTGAATGATATTCCTTTCTTATTTCCACTCTATATCATCTATCGCAACCACAAAGAGACTACGAGTGCCAAGACAAAAGACCTCCCAACACCAATTCCCAATTTCAGTCTTAAACCACAAAAATTGTACCCAATTCTGACTCTTCTAATAAACAATAAGGGAGTATTTCGTTAGCAACATAAATCATGAATTTCAGACATAATAGCAATAGTTAAAAGCAACTGAAAAACCTGAGGTTTCTTAGTATCATCCAGGGAAAACATGAACATTAAGAAATCCAGATGACCCGGACACACCACCTTCCGAATCTCACTAAAACCGCAGAACTCATGCTCGAAACTACATAGCCACCTTAAACCCCAAATGTTGGAATATTCACCAATACTGAGAGTGGGGGTGAATCAATATTGAGCAATTTTTACCAATTTCAATGACAACATTAACTTATCAATGATTCCATTCACTTATGATTGCAATTAACATATCATAAACATATAACCATAAAAAATGCATCACATCATACAAATATACACAGTACACCAATATTTTATGTGGAAACCCAAATGGGAGAAAACCATGGATTGCTTGCTTATATATCAAAGATTACATTTGTAGGAAGCACCAAATTCCAAATTCTCCAACACCAATTGGAAGGAGGATCCAACCCCTTATTTACAGGCTCCAACCTGAAGGAAGCTACAACTCCCTGAATTCTCCAGCTCAAATTGGAAGGAGGATCCAACCCCTTGATTATAGGCTCTAACATGAAGGAAGCTCCCACTTCATGTATTCTCTAGCTCGAACTGAAAGGAGGCTATGACCCCCTGATCTATAGGCTCCAACCTGAAGGAAGCTCCAACTCCCTGTATTCTCCATCTCCAACCGAAAGGAGGCTATGACCTCTTTTCCTTGCCCCTTCCTTCCACCTTGAAATATAAGTGTGGACTCAACCTGTCACCGAAACTGTCACTGATAATCAACCTGTCATTAATAATCATTGTCCCTGATAATCAACCCATCACTATCATCATCCAACCTGTCACTGTTCCTGTCATTGAGATTGATAGCTCATCATCAATAACATCATCAATAAGACTAGATCTACTCTCATAAATCATACACCAATACCATCACCAAGATGTGCATTGAATCATATGCTAGGACATGTGTGCCATATCATCCATGTAATAAGCGTGTGCCATATCCATAAACCATGTGCCAAGATATGCCTAAAAAATGCGCCATAAAATACATCAACCATGTAATAAGATATGTACCATAACATACCAAGATGTGCCTCAAACATGTAAATATATACCAAATTACATCTCAAACTATGTTCCCAATATCCAAGATGATCCTCAAACCATATTCCAAAAGCATACATTAAGTATGTTCCAAACCATCCAAGATATTCCTTAAGCATATACCATAACCATAAAAATAGAACACATAGAAAGCATACCTTTAGTCATGTAGAAACTTGGTGTATGTGATCACAGACATGGAAACCTTCCTCAACTTCAACAACAAGAGAATATCATCTTCATCAAACTTTACCTCAATCTCGGGGGACTAGTTTTTGGATTAGTCACAAACCCTAAATTTCAACAAGCATAGATCCATACCTGTAATGAATAAAGGTCTGAAAATTTTACCTAATATTATTCAATATTGTCTCTAAAATTCCTCCAAGTTTCACTCCCTATATTGTCCTTGAAAAGAAGTTATAGCGAAAATGGCATACCTTGTTGAATTCTGGCCTATTCTGGAGAGAAAACTTTTATAGCATGCCATGAAATGAATGTTTGATATCTAGTTCTAAAAATCACACACAACATACTAAAATCTATACGATTTCCAATGCAATTTGTCTCATAGAATTTGGATACTCTATGAAGAAGTTATGACTGTTTTTCTCAGAACCCCTGTTTGAGACTAGTTTCAGAACTAGTCAAAAACCCTATCTTCCACATAGTGTAAATCCAAAAATGAAACGACCCAGAAGATGAAAATTTTACTACAGATACTCTGTTATGTCTTCTCAACAACCTCCAAGTTTCACTATCGAAATCATTCTAGAAAAAAAATTATATAAAAAATGGTAAGATGACCTTTAAATAACATACCTTAGAACACATCATCACAAGACTTCATCTTCCCTTGGAATTTCACCCTTCTTCACTTCATATTCCCTCTAAAATTCACCTCAAATCTCCTTGGTTACC
>JZKD02S1925154.1:649996-676862 GCA_000966675.3 Picea glauca | reverse complement strand
ACATAAATGTGACTCTTCTGATTTGTCAATAGAGAATCTATAGACTTCCAAATATATAATATCCATCTTGAAGGAATCTACACAATTCTGTGTTGTTCCTCCTATAAATGTGACTTACCTAGTATAGGATACCCTCTTTATGTGTTAGAAAAAAACTTAATTAAATTACCAAAAAAAAATAAAAAAATCGAACAGTTCTATATTCCCCATTACATTATATATATATATATATATATATATATAAGTAATGCAGAGCATCTGAACCAAATGATCTCTTTTATATATCATAAGTGATGCAGAGCATCTGAACCAAATGATCTCTTTTATATATTATAAGTGATGCGGAGCATCTGAACCAAATGATCTCTTTTGACTTAAAAGGTAAAAAAAACCTTTACTAAGGGAGTTGGTTCCCTAATTTTTCATTTTATTATGTAATAAATCTCTCGAATACCTTTAGAAGGCATCAAGAATATTTTTTGTTAGCTAGGAGGATGGGTGGTTTCTTAATTATAGGTGATTACAGGATTTTTAGTGATCAGATTGTTGAAACAACTGAGGCTCAATTGAGCTTAAGTCTATGTAATTGTATTGAGAAAATGGTCGGTTGGATGTAAGAGAACAAAACACTAGTTCTGAAGGTGTTTTAACTTAAATAGAAATACCCGAGAGTGACTTAATTCTCCTTCATATCACTATGTGTATATCAATAGTTATCGTAAAGTTGAGTGATCTCTGTTTACGAAACTATAGTTTAATCATGTGGTATAAATCTAAGCATCGATGATAGAACAAGAGAATTCCTTCTAAGTGTTGATAGGTAGATTCGTGAAATGATATACAGGGAAGAAGTCGAGCTCTGTGCAGAGGGAGTGATTTTCACAGAAGGAAGAACGCAAACCGTTCATCTCTTATTTCGAACAAACACCAACCATTCGATCCATTGAAGGACTGGTCAACGATCAGATCAATTCGTGATTGTTGGATACACACATGCCAGATCAAGGGCAGGATTGATTGTGGAATGCGAAGGGAGGATTAAACAATGAGTTAACTCCACTCCCGCAATTAGTAGAGACCATCAGATCTTCCCAGTTCAAAGATCGACGAGTGTGGTTGATCCGCCAACAATCACACAACTTAAATTGTGCAGTTTGGGTGATGGGATAACCCTCGAGCTAGTTGGATGTCCGCAATCCACAGAGACCTTCAATCTCTGTCCACTGGTTGATCTAACAATTGGTAAGCCCTGTGGGGTTTTTAGATGCGATCGTGTTGATTCTGAACAAGACAAAGAGGGAGTTGGGTCAGATTCCGTACATGACTTGCATCATTTTTGGTATCAGAGCATACCAAATACTCTTGATAAGTGAATCATGCCACCAAGGAGGCAAGGTGGAGTTCCTCTTGGTAGAGGTCGAGGTAGAGCAGTAGGAAATGACGATGTATTAGAGGAATTGAGGAGACTACACGTTAGAATGGAAGCCATGGAGACGAACCAGAGAAGAAATCCTAAAGCTGGTTATATGAATGATGAAGCAAAGGTTCAATCTTCTGAAGTAGAAGCAAAAGAGACACAAGATGAAAGAATATTCATAATGTTGGCAAAGGCTAGGAGCATACCAAAGGTAGAAGTTCCTATGTATGATGGAAGTCTAAATGTGGATGATCTAATGGAATGGATCAACACCATGGATAAATATTTTGAGTTTGAAGAGGTTGAATATATGAAAAAGGTGAAGTATGCAGCTACCAGACTGAAGGGACATGCAACCATCTGGTGGGATGAATTGAAGATACACAAACAAAGGAAAGGTAAATCAAAGATTAATCAATGGGATAATATGGTGAACAGAATAAAAAGTAAATTTATGCGCAAAGACTACCAGCTGAACCTCTTTAAGCAATTACAGAACCCGAGGAAAAAAGGCATGACAATTAAGGAGTATATAGAGGAATTCTACAGGTTGAATATTAGGGTTGGACACATAGAAGGAGATATGGAGAAGGTGGCCAAATATAATAATGGTCTAAGATACGATATCCAAGATGAAATAGGGATGTTGACTCTCAAGGCTGTTGAGGATGCATATTAATCTTCTCCTCAGCTTTGAAAGCTGAGGAGAATATTGCAAGGAAGCAAAGTCAAAGGAATAGAGGTAAAGGTACAACTCGTGGCAAAGGATCTGCTAGTGGAGGAAGAATCCATATTAATAAAGGTGAAGAAGAAAGATCATACAACCAATCACCAAGAAGAGGTGATTCTAGGGGTAGAAGGTTTGGCTTCAGAGGAAGAGGAAGAGAAATAAGATGTTATACATGTAGGACATATGTCTTGGGATTGTCCTAAGAATAAAGAAGCAAATAAGAGGAATGTAAATGTAGCAAAAGCAAGGGAAAAACCAACAAATGTAGCAGTTGAAACAAAATCCCATGAGGTAGGAGAGTCATTTTGATGTTGAAAAGGGTCTTGGTTAAGGAAAAAAAGGAAGTTATTGAACCAGCTCAGAGGAAAATCTTGTTCAGGACTATATGCAAGTCAAGAGGTAAGTGTTGAAAAGTGGTCATAGACAGTGGGAGTACAGATAATTTGGTTTCCAGAAAGATGGTAGAGAAGTTGGGATTAAAGAGGAAGGCACATCGCACTCCCTATAGAGTGTCCTGGTTCCAGAAAGGACATTAGCTCTTGGTGAATGAGCAGTGTAAGGTGGAAATACAAATTGGTAACTATAAATATGTGGTGTTATGTGATATAATGTGAATGGATGTATGCCATGTTCTGTTGGGAAGAACTTGGAAATATGACAAGAAAGCCATTCATGATGGTAGAAGGAATACTTACTTCTTAGAGAAAGATGGAAAGAAACATATGTTGTTTCCTTTGAAGGATGAGATAGCTAAAGGTGAATCATAACCTAGTGTCCTATTGATGAGTGGAAAATAACTGTTGCAAGGAATTAAGAAGACTGAGGAGTTACAATTTTCTCTAATTGGTAAGCCAAAGGTAGTATTTACTACTACAAAATTAAATGATCTACCTGAAGAAGTTCAAGGCATGCTTGAATTGTTTGATGATATTATAGTAGATGAACTGCCTAATGCATTACCACCTGTGAGGATTATCAGTCATCATATTGATCTGATATCCGGATCAAGTTTTCCTAACAAATCAACTTATAGATTGACCCCTTAAGAAAATGAGGAAATTAAGAAGCAGGTGCAGAAATTGTTGGATAAAGGACTGGTGAAGGAAAGTTTGAGTCCATGTGTAGCACCAACAGTACTTAGCCCAAAGAAGGATGGAGGATGGTGCATGTGTACTGACTCTAGGGCTATGAAAAAAATTACTATCGGGTATAGGTTTCCCTTACCCCGAATTGATGATTTGATGGATTGTTTATCTGGTTCAAGATACTTTTCAAAAATAGATTTAAAAAGTGGTTATCATCAGATAAGGATTAGAGAGGGGGGTGAATGGAAGACTACATTTAAAATAAACAATGGTTTGTATGAATGGTTGGTGATGCCTTTTGGGCTCTCAAATGCACCAGGTACATTCATGAGGTTAATGAATGAAGTGTTGAAAGAATACATTGGGAAATTTGTTATTTTTTATCTTGATGACATTCTGATTTACAACCAGACTAAATAGAAGCATTTGAAACATCTTAAGATGGTTTTGAGTAAACTGCAGAAGGAGAAATTGCTGATTAATTTGAAGAAGTGTAGTTTCATGAAGAAGGAGTTGATATATCTGGGATTTGTAGTCTATGAAGAAGGCTTGAATATGGATCCAGAAAAGGTATAGGCAATTATTGATTGGCCAACTCCAAGAAGCATATATGAGGTAAGAATCTTTCATGTTCTTGCAAGTTTTTACAGGAAATTCATTAGAAGTTTCATTCGGATTTGTGCACCCATAGTTGAGACTATAAAAGAGAGTAGACAACCATTTAAATGGACTGAAGAAAATGATGGAGTTTTAAATCATTGAAGAAAAAGATTACTGAAAAACATGTTTTGGCTTTACCAAGTTTTGATAAAACTTTCCAAATTGAAACTGATTCTAGTGGGACATCAATAGGGGTTGTATTGAGTCAGGAGCAAAGACCAACTGCATACTTCAGTGAAAAGTTGAATGAGACAAAACAAAACAATCTTCATATGATAAAGAGTTTTATGCACTTGTCCAAGCACTTAAGAGGTGGAGGCATTATTTAATGCATAAGGAATTCATTTTATATACAAATAATCATGCATTGCAGTTTATAAGTAGTCAACACAAGTTGAACCAAAGACATGCTAAATGGGTGGAATTTATGCAAGGTTTCACTTTTGTGATCAAACACATAAGTGGAAAATGTTATAGAGTTGTTGGTGCTTGGGGTAGAGTAAATTTAATTTTACAAGAAGTCAAAGTTAGCACTTTAAGATTTGATGAATTGATAGAAATGTATAAAGAAGATGCCTATTTTCAGGAAGTTTATGCAGCTTGTGAGAATCATGTTGCCCACAATAGAGATCATTTTTTAGACTACATGCTGCAAGAAGGTTTGTTGTTCAAAAACAATAATCTATGCATACCCAAGTGTTCCATGAGGGAAAAATTGATAAAGGAAAAGCATAGTGGAGGGTTATCAGGACACTTTGGTTAGGACAAGACATATGCTCAGGTAAGTAATTTTTATTATTGGCCAGGAATCCAAAATGATGTAAAGAAATTTGTGGGGCAGTGCGGGATCTGTTAGCATGCAAAGGGGAGAAGTCAAAACGCTAGATTGTATCAGCCTTTACCTATCCCAAATAGACCTTGGGATTCTATCAGCATGGATTTTATTTTGGGTTTACCAAAAACTCAGAAGGGAAATTATTCTATCTATGTTGTGGTAGATAGATTTTCAAAAATGGCTCATTTTACTGCTTTTAAAAAGACTAATGATGCAACTAGCATTACAAATTTGTTGTTATCAAAAGTAGTAAGGTTGCATGGACTACCTATAAGAATTGGCTCTGATAGAGATACCAAGTTTGTAATACCCCAAGGACGTGCCCCAGTATATTATGTATTGTAATCATGTTTATAGGATGGTGATCCAAGTGTGTATAAGCTGGTGGGATTACGTGTTATTTAGGTTGGAGAGCCTAGGTGTTAAAGGCCAAGAGCCTGATTTTTGTATATGTAATTATGCAAACCATTAATAAAATATAAACATCACTGTGTGTCGATTGAAAATGAAGAAAGAGTGATGGGGTACTAATCTTCCACAAGGCTAGGTAAGGGAGAGGGGGCTGAAAGGTTGGAAGAGGGGCTAATATTGAGGGCTTAAGTCCTTGAATAATAACTTATTATTATTCCAAAGTGGTGTGAGAGATTTATTTTTTATCCTAAGTTCCTGGAAAAGGGAACACATACTTCATGGAGTGCATGCAACTTCATGGGCGACATGTGTTGGCCCAGGAACACACAATTTAACCCAAGAATTGAGACATGATGGGGTTTCATCCTCCATGCTTCCATCTGATGTCTGAACCGTGTGGCCTCTGCGTCTGATCTCTGCATACCTCACATAGTTCTGAAACCTGAAATCATGAGGCCAACCTGTGATGTTTTCCTGAGAAGCCGACACATCCTAAGTCTGAACCCATTTTACCTCTACATAACCACGTGCATATGAGAAACCAGTTGGGAGGGAAAGGCCGACCTGTGTGTCCCGTGAAACCAGGTTTATCCACACTGCAAATCCGAATTTGTTCTTAACTGTTTTGGTTGTTGTCTTCTATGAAACCTGAACATACCATAATTGCCTATGTCGTGTGTGTTATAATTGTGGGTTGTTGTGGCCATGCAATACCTTGGCTGAGTGTGAATTGTTGTCGTCATTTGTTCCTTGTTGAGCCTTACTGTTGTCCTCCTTATGATGGAACGAAGCTAAAGAAGCAGGTTGTCAGGCCTGTGTGCAACACTCTCTCCAGGTGACGGAGGTGGTTGTGGTTGAAGAGGCAGGTTGTCAGGCCTGCATGCAACACTCTTTCCAAGTGAGGGAGGTGGTTGTGGTTGAAGAGGTAGGTTGTCACCTATGAGCGACTCTCTCCAGGTGAGAGAATGTGTGGAGGAAGTGAGAACTCTTGGAAGGGAGCATGTAGCTACCACAGAGCTCAGAGAATTATAGACTGGCTTGGTGCTGAAGCCCAAGGAAAGGGAGGTTTAGCAATCGAAGGACTGTCCTCTATGATAGTGAAGGTGTATACTCCTGGGTGGGACATGCATGTGGAGAATGAGAGTCTATGATCAGTGGGCATAAGTGGCTCCTGGAAGAGAATCCTTCCTCATAAACTATGTGTCTTCATGCTGACCTTGCCTAGCCTAGGATTCCCTTGCCCGATCGATCTTAGTCCCAGCTCGAGGGTGACCCACTACTGAGCATGATGAGCAATGAGGTCTAAGGCTGGGAGGTTCGTGGAAGGTCTGCACGCAGTTGGTGGTGTTATTCCAGTTGAAAGATAAGTATAATTTATGTGCTTAATTTTATGTTATGCATAATGATTTAATGTGATCATGTATTCTGTTGCAGGTTTGAATTGTTGTTAATTCTATTTAATTCTGAATGGTAACAGTAAATCTATGTTAAATGTGTTAATTTGATTTAATGCATATTATATATGTATGATATTGTTCTGCATAGTAGTGTTTACCAGCAATGGGAATGATAGTCGGGGACGTTACAATATGGTATCAAAGCCATGGTTTCAACGTTAAGACTAGATGGGTCGGATAAGTGGTCTTTGGAACCAAGGTTTCGAGTGGAAATGGTGTTCAGAGGAACCAATTTCGAATATTAGAATGTTTATGAGTGCCAAGGGGTTACTTGGCCGTGTTACGAAGCTCGAGAGGAGGAGCGGTAGAATAAAACTGGAGTCAGTGTGGTATTTGACCATAGAGAGAGAGATCTCAACACTTGGGGTGTTAGAGCCGTAGGATGTGTTTGGGAAAAAGGAGAGTCCTTTACGACCGTCAGATCCAGAGAAGGTGCAGGAAGGTTATCCTGGAATCCTTTTGGAGTTCAGAAATCGGGAGAAGCGGGGTGCGCTGAGGCATAAAAATCTAAAACCTAAAACCCCGAAGTCCCAAGGGAGATCTACACTGTAAATATGAAGAAAAGAGCTTGATCGTTGGATCAAGCAGAGGAGCAGATTGTAATTCGAGAGTTCGATTGTCGGGAGAAGTGGGATGTGTCGTTACACAAACTCCTGAAGTCCGAAGTTCCGAAGCGAAAGAGTAGACGTGGTGGGGCCGGATGACATTGCTTGGGGTGATGTGGAATTTCCTAGGCGCACCACATGCCATTGCCTTAGTCTATGACAATTGTACTATGTGGGCCCAAAGGATAGAGAAGCCGAAAGTTCGGGAGTCACGATATTGGAAGGAAGCAAGCATGAAAGCTTCTGTAACCCAAATTTCTGAAGCCCTGAAGCCCCAAAGTCCCGAAGCTCCGAAGTCTCGGAACTCCGATGACAAAAGTTCCATAGAGAGTGTCAGCCATTAAATGTTGAGTAGACGTGGATGGTTGATATTCCCTATGTCGCGAGTTCGTTAGTTTGGAACTCAGGAAGTTGTTGTGTGGTGGTTTGAAACATCCCAAAGCATGAAGTCCCGAAGCGCTCAGAAGTTGGGGCCTAGGTCATATCCCAACAACATAATCAAAGGGGCCTAGCGGGAGGAGCTAGTGCCTAGGAGATTCGCGATTCAGAAAATTGTGATTTGAGAGTATCGGGTTTGGCCCACAGCTAAATACCCAAAACGTGAAGTCGCAAAGCGCCCTTTTTGATAGGCGAGTGGTCACGACCCGCGATCACGTGTGTTTAGGACTAAGAGAAAAGGGTTAAGGCCCGAAATTGTTCCAGAGCCGAGCAAAGCTTAGAAAATTCATGAAATATGAATGTTTCTTAAAACAAATTTGGTTTATGAATTATGTTGGATTTGTTGAGGGTAGTTGGCCTGACAAATTCTTGTTGAATGCATATTGTGTTTGCAAAGTTCAACGAGTGTCAGGACCGCAACAAATTGACACTGAGTGCAGATGAATGGAAGACACATAGAATGCTTCCAGTTCAGATAATGAAGCAAAAGGAATGGATGTCCATTTGGGAGTTGAAGGATCAAACTCAAATGGACATTGAGAAGAGATAGATAAGGAAGGAAACATGATGAAAATCATTGAAAGATTGCAGAAAGATGCCCAAACTCACCGAGAAGATAGCAAAAAGCTCATGAAATCTAAGGAACAAAAGGGAGAATTCAACTTAAAGTTGATGAAGAGTATGGAGAGAATAGAAAATAATTTGGACAAGGAGAGAGACTCGAGAAAAACGGATTCACCATATTTCTGAGGGAAGACAATCAAGGAGTGTTGGTAGACACCATCATCACTCTTGTTGTTGCAAGAGTTAACTCTAGGTTGTAATAGAGCCAAGCCTTAGCACATTTTTAATGAGATAATAAATCATTGCTCGGAACTTGACTTGGGTTGCTGCAAGCCAATCCTCGAGGTAACCTGAAACCTGCTTTAGAGTGTGTTTCTGACCTAATACACTTAGAGAGGGCACTCTCAATAGCCAAAGGCTCTTTACTCAAAGAATATTCAATAATCACAGTAAAAAGGCCAGATTTCTTATAACACAATATATTTTGATAAGGTTGGTAGTTGCACAGATTTGAAAAGCCCTATTGGGCGATGGAGTCAAGTGAAAACCAAAAAAAAGGGGTAATGGCAGTGATAGTGTTACTTGAGGGAAATGAGGCAAATAAGTTTTATATTTCAACAATCGATAATCAAGATATGGTAGAAGAAAAGAAAAGGAAAAGACCATCACAATGAAAGCATCTAACAAGTATGAATTTTCACTACAAATTTAGAGGAAAGAGACTGAAGGCTAATAACTAGGTGCAGAACACTAATCTTGAGCAAATTCTGACTAGTCATCATTGAAACACAACACATATCAACCATGTGTAAGGAGCATGCAAAATGAATTCCAAACAAATTTTAACTCGGTTGATAAAAGAAGAGATAGACAATATGAATGTAACAAGATGAAGAACATACTGAAGGAATCAACCATGATGAATCTCACATATCAAGTGAACACATGTCTCCAGCATTACGTTATTCCAGATTTTCAAAAAAACTCAGTTTTGCAATAAAAGCCCTCTTCAAAAGAGGTTCCCCTCCCCTATATCATCAAAGAGGTATACAATATATAAGCCTTTAGTGTATAACATATGAGAAACTACCTCAAAACCGACTGAGAAATGAACTGGTAGTTGTTTAACTGAAATCTGGGTGTGTTCCGACATTTCTGGGCCATGTCTGCAGCGCCATATTGGGGGGAACCTTTTACTACCTTCCCAAACTCTAAATTCAGATCTTAAGATACCAATGGAAATCTTAGGATCTGTAGATGTCAATCGACTATTCAAAAATGTAAAATGACCTCTCCAAGGTTGAGAAAAGTGAGTTTTCCCACATGCAGTGTTTTTTTGGAAAAACCTGCGATTTCGGTAGCTAACAAGACGAAAACAGGGTATCTTAGCCACCGAAAGTCCTAGCTTTCGGAAGCTAACAATGAAATTTCAGAGCACCGTAAGCCATCAAAAGTCCCGAAACCCCGATTTCGGCTTTCGGGTTTTGGGGAAACGGAGAAATGGTCAAAATCTTATGTCGGCCAAACCCCGACTACCGAAAACCCGAAATGGTGACGTGGCATTTATGTAAAACTTTATTATAGCGATTTTATTCTCATTTATTGCATTCTTTTAGTACCTCCACGTGACTTGATTTTTGGGTAAAAATGCATCTAAACTTTCGGCAACTAAGGTCATATGAAAACTGAGATTTAAGCTACCGAAAGTCTGCACTTTCAGTAGCTAAACACTATAAAATTGTTCCTCCTAAGCTACCGAAAGAAAAAATTTCAATATTTGTTCCAACATAGGCTCCATCTAGGGATGGTGCTTTCCTACAAAGTGCCAAGAACAGTAGACCAAGTGCTTTCATCCATTGGGCGACCTGAGATCATCCTTATCAAATGCTAAACCCTGTCACTTTGCTTGCACCTTTCCAAAACAAAAAACTGCTTATGCATTCATTGGGCTATGGAGTCATAATGTCTTAAATGAAAACCATACAGGATGCCAAACTGAACTGGAAACGTAATTAAAACTATTGTTTTACTCTAATGCTCAAAGTCAAGCTTATTTATATACATCACCTACTCTAACTGCTGAAAAAATTCCCATTGAATCAAATGATACAAAAATGTCAGTGAAGCCAATCCAAAAACTGTGTACTTATTTGAAATTTGCTCACACTTTCTTTGAGCAGGCTGAAAAAGGAAATAGACAACTTCTATTTGAAATGTTGTTGATCATGAATTTTCAAACTTTTCGTCGATTCCTGTGACAAAATATCCAGGATATAGCGTGCTCCTCCATTACATGAATCTAAAAGGTCAACAAAAGGATCATGAAAAATTGCATGGTCTTGAGGTTTTAAATAACAAGCTTCATCAAAGACTACTGCATGCTCCAATTTATTTTTCTCAGGATCATCCTTAAAGAGGATATCCAAACATCCTTTATTTGATATGGCATCTGTTTGAAGATCGTCATTCCCCCATGACAAACCTGCAACAAATTGTTCTAGAGAAACAATATTATAATCATCAGTGTACTCATCATATTTAGGTTCAGTAGATAACTTAGGAGTGTCATCTGTCAGACAAATGTTCAGAATATTGACTGTGGATTCCTCAAGCATGGGCAATTCTGGTTCTTTCTATAGCACGGTGTCTATCTCAGATTCATACTCCTCCAAATCACAGTCTAAAACATCTTTGAACAACAAACTTCTTTCAAGACTATTAAATGTGACAGCCCTATCCTCTTCATGGAAAAAAACATGGCTTACAAGCTAATTTCCTAGCTGGAAATCATCATCATAAATAGGTCCATTAACTTCCTGTAGAGTTTCATCAAACAAATGACTATCATTTTTTAAAAACATATTTACATTTTTAGAAATGGAAGAAGTTTGACTCTCATATCCGGGACTGTGTATACACTGCAAATATGTGTAAGCAAGGTATGTAACATGGATGAAGATTCACTATAGTGAAAGAATCTAACAAGGATGAATTTTCACAGTGAAAGAATCTAACAAGGATGAATTTTCACTATAACTTTAGAGGAAAAATATTGAAGGCTAATAACTAGGTGCAAAGTAGTAATCTTGAGAGAATTTTGACTAGTCATCATTGAAACACAACACATATCAACCGTGTGTAAGGAGCATGAAAAATGAATTCCAAACAAATTTTAACTCGGTTGATAAAATAAGAGATAGGCAATATGAATGTAATAAGACAGAGAACATACCGAAGGAATCAACCATGATGAATCTCACATATCAAGTGAACACATGTCTCCAACATTACGCTATTCTATATCTTCAAAATAACTTAGTTTTCAATAGAAGCCCTCTTCAAAAGAGGTTCCCCTCCCCTCTCTCATCAAAGAGATATACAATATATAATCCTTTAGTGTATAACATATGACAAACTACCTCAAAATCGACAGAGAAACGAACTGGCAGTTGTTTAACTGAAATCTGGGCGCGTTCCTACATTTATGGGCCATGTTTACAGCGCCATCTTACGGGAAATGTTTTCCTACCTTCCCGAGCTCTAAATTCGGATCTGAAGATACCAATGGAAATATTAGGATCTGTAGATGTCAATCAACTATTAAAACGTGTAAACCAGCCTCTCCAAGGTTGACAAAAGTGAGTTTTCCCATAGGCAGTGTTTTTTTGGAAAAACTTGCGATTTCGGTGGCTAACAAGCCGAAAACAGGGTTGTCTTAGCCACCAAAAGTCCTAGCTTTCGACAGCTAACAATGCGATTTCAAAGCGTCATAATCCATCGAAAGTCCTGAAACCCCGATTTCGGGTTTCGGGTTTCGGGGAAACGGAGCAATGGTCAAAATCTTATGTCGGGCAAACCCCCAACTGCCAAAAACCTGAAATGGTGACGTGGAATTTATGTAAAACCTTATTATAGCGATTTTATTTCCGTTTATTGCATTATTTTAGTACCTCCTCGTGACTTGATTTCTGGGTAAAAACGCATCTACACTTTCGACAACTAAGGGCATATGAAAACTGAGATTTAAGCTACCAAAAGTCTACACTTTCAGTAGCTAAACACTATAAATTTTTTCCTCCTAAGCTACCGAAAGCCAAAATTTCAATATTTGTTCCAACATAGGCTCCATTTAGTGATGGTGCTTTCCTGCAAAGTGCCAAGAACAATATACCAAGTGCCTTCATCCATTGTGCGACCTGAGATCATTGTTATCAAATGCTGAACCCTGTCACTTTGCATGCACCTTTCCGAAACAAAAAACCTCTTATGCATTCATTGGGCTATGGAGTCATAATGTCTTAAATCAAAACCATACATGATGCTAAATTGAACTAGAAACGTACTTAAAACTACTGCTGTAATCTAATGCTCAAATTCAAGCTTATTTATATACATCACCTACTCTAACTACTGAGAAAATTCCCATTGAATCAAATGATACGAAAATTCCAGTGAAGCCAATCCAAAAACTGTGTACATATTTGAAATCTGCTCACACTTTCTTTGAGCAGGCTGAAAAAGGAATTAGACAACTTCCATCTGAAATGTTGTTGATCATGAATTTTCAAACTTTTCGTCGATTCATGTGACAAAATATCCAGGATATAGCATGATCCTCCATTACATGAATCTAAAAGGTCAGCAAAAGGATCATGAAAATTTTCATGGTCTTGAGGTTTTAAATAACAAGCTTCATCAAAGACTAATACGTGCTCCAATTTATTTTGCTCAGGATCATCCTTAAAGTGGATATCCAAACATCATTCATTTGATATGGCATCTGTCTAAACATCATCATTCCCCCATGAAAAACCTGCAACAAATTGTTCTAGAGAAACAATATTATAATCATCAGTGTAATCATCATATTTAGGTTCAACGGATAACTCAGGAGTGTCATCAGTTAGACAAATGTTCGAAATATCGACTGTAGATATCTCAAGCATGAGCAATTCTGGTTCTTTCTCTGGCATGATGTCTATCTCAGATTCATACTCCTCCAAATCATAGTCTAAAACATCTTTGAACAACAAACTTATTTCAAGACTATTAAATGTGACAAACCTATCCTCTTCATGAAACAAAACAAGGCTTACAAGCTGATTTCCTAGCTGGAAATCATCATCATAAATAGGTCCATTAACTTCCTGTAGAGTTTCATCAAACACATGACTGTCATTTTTAAAAAATAGATTTACATTTTCAGAAATGGAAGAAGTCTGACTCCCATATCCAGGACTTTGTATACACTGCAAATATGTGTAATCAAGGTCTGTAACATGACTATGCAGGAGCAGACCTATTTCTTCTGCAATCAAAGGAGAAGGTGGTCTCTGTATTTTCTGGATAAAACAACAATTATTTCCTTTCTCTTCTGCAGGTTGGTCGTGATGCCGAATGTCTTCTTCTTGAATATGTCCACAAGAGCTATCATATCCAACTTCTTTATGAGCCAACTCTTCCTCATACTGATCATCTTCATCAACTTGAGAAATTTATGATATTTCTTCCTCCTCTTCAAGAGGATTTGTTTGATCTTTTTGTCTTATAAATTCTATATTACAACAATCTTCGAAAAGTATTTCAGCTAAGTAGATTATTTTACAATGTTGATGAAAAAGTATGTGAAAATATTTCAATGAAGGAATACTGGAATGGGGTAAAGATTTATACCAGAGTCTAGCATCTCTTTCCAACTAAAACATACACAACTTCATGAGGACATATTCATGATGTATATTTAATTCATCCATGAGCTTGTGGAATTCAAACAAGTGATGAGCGGGATTGTCGTCCGCATATTCTCCAAATTTAGGAGGCACATCTTCCCAAACTTTAATGTCTGGAATAGTGTTTGGAAAACCATAAACATTTGTAAAGTCTAGAGCAACAGACGTTGCAACAATCCGACCAGTGAACAAATTCGACATTTTCAGACCAATGGAGTCGCCAGTGAATCATGTAGAGTCTTCAAACCAAGGAGTCGTCAGGTTAATGATCACAGCCAATTGAATTCCTATCCCTTGTTCACCATCAAGAGATATATATGAACTTTTGTCGTATCC
This sequence comes from Picea glauca, assembly GCA_000966675.3. Classification (NCBI taxonomy): domain Eukaryota; kingdom Viridiplantae; phylum Streptophyta; class Pinopsida; order Pinales; family Pinaceae; genus Picea; species Picea glauca. Next base: position 662,595 of record JZKD02S1925154.1, on the reverse strand, counting down.
CAAGGAAGATCACGTCATCCTCCGTCCCCGGCAACGACGCCAGAAAATGTCATCGCAAGATTTAACTCTAGGCTGTAATAGAGCCAAGCCTTAACACATTTTTAATGAGATAATAAATCATTGCTCGGAACTTGACTTGGGTTGCTGCAAGCCAATCCCCAAGGTAACTTGAAACCTGCTTTAGAGTGTTTTTATTACCTAATACACTCAGAGAGGGCTCTCTCAATAGCCAAAGTCTCTTTACTCAAAGAATATTCAGTAATCACAGTAAGAAGGCTAGATTTCTTATAACACAAGATATTTTGATAAGTTTGGTGGTTGCACAGATTTGAAAAGGCCTATTGGGAGATGGAGTCAAGTGAAAACCTAAGAAAATGGGTAATAGCTATGATCGTGTTGCTTGAGGGAAATGAGGCAAAGTAAGTCTATCTTTCAGCAATCAATAATCAAGATATGGTAGCAGAAAAGAAAAGGAAAATACCATCACAGTGAAAGCATCTAACAAGGATGAATTTTCACTACAACTTTAGAGGAAAAATACTGAAGGCTAATAACTAGGTGCAGAGCACTAATCTTGAGTGAATTCTGACTAGTCATCATTGAAACACAACACATATCAACCATGTGTAAGGAGCATGCAAAATGAATTCCAAACAAATTTTAACTCGGTTGATAAAATAAGAGATAGACAATATGAATGTAATAATATGGAGAACATACTAAATTAATCAACCATGACGAATCTCACATATCAAGTGAACACATGTCTCCAACATTACGTTATTCCAGATCTTCAAAATAACTCAGTTTTCAATAGAATCCCTCTTCAAAAGAGGTTCCCCTCCCCTCTCTCATCAAAGAGATATACAATATATAAGCCTTCAGCGTATAACAGATGAGAAACTACCTCAAAACCGACTAAGAAACGAACTGACAGTTGTTTAACTGAAATCTAGGTGTGTTCCTACATTTATGGGCCATGTCTAGAGTGCCATCTTGTGGAGAAATGTTTCCTACCTTCTCGAGCTCTAAATTCAGATATAAATATACCACTGTAAATATTAGGATCTGTAGATGTCAATCGACTATTTAAACGTGTAAAAAGGCCTCTCCAAGGTTGAGAAAAGTGAGTTTTACCACAGGCAGTTGTTTTTTGGAAAAACCTGCGATTTCGGTGGCTAACAGGCCGAAAACAGGGGTATCTTAGCCACCGAAAGTCCTAGCATTCGGAAGCTAACAATGCAATTTCAGAGCACCGTAAGCCACCGAAAGTCCCGAAACCCCGATTTCAGCTTTCGGGTTTAAGGGAAACGAAGCAATGGTCAAAATCTTATGTCGGTGAAACCTCCGACTGCCGAAAACCCGAAATGGTGACGTGACATTTATGTAAAACCTTATTATAGTGATTTTATTTCCGTTTATTGCATTCTTTTAGTACCTCCTCATGACTTGATTTTTGGGTAAAAACGCATCTACACTTTTGACAGCTAAGGGCATATGAAAATTGAGATTTAAGCTACCGAAAGTCTGCACTTTCAGTAGCTAAACACTATAAATTTTTTCCTCCTAAGCTACCGAAAGCCAAAATTTCAATATTTGTTCCAACAACTCCCAAGGTCGCTCCAAAAGGAGGGCACACAGTAGTTCAATACCATCTCCTACCAAAAAACACGGGAGATCTAGAGTGGATGAACTGAAGGGAGAAATGAACAAGATTAAGCCTCCTATGTTTGATGGAGAACACAAGAAGGAGGAAGATGTCGAAACATGGTTGCTTGGCATGAGGAAATATTTCCAACTGTATAATTATTCCTCTCATGCAAAAGGAAGAATTGCAATGTATCAAGTGAAAGGAAAGGCATCCATGTGGTGGGATCAACTTGTGCAAGTGCAACACATTAGAGAGAAAGATATCACTTGGAAAGAATTCAAGAGGTATTTCGAGAAGAAATACTTGACTAAAAGATACTATGACAGAAAGATGAAAGAGTTCTTTGAACTCAAGCTCGGCAGCATGACCATTGATGAATACAAACGAAAGTTTTTGGAGTTACTGAAGTATGTTTCGTTCATCAAATATGAGACTGACAAGATTCTAAGGTATCTTAGTGAACTTCCACCTTCCATTAAGGACAAGATTTAGTATGATGACCCAAAAACTATGGAAGAAAAGTTAAGAAATGTGAAATGCTTATATAAATAGAAAAGAGAGAAGCCTACGTTGCAGAAGGCTTTGGAAGATAAGAAGAAATTCAAGATGGATCAGAGGAAGAAGGGAAAGAAAACTCCCTTTTTCAGAAACAGTCCTCAAGGACAGTCAGGTTTTAGAGAGCCCGAGAAGGTTGAAGTGGGTGGGCAAATGCCAAGACCACCACCTATGGAATGTTGGGGTTGTAAAGGGAACCATAGGTATAGATATTTCTCCCACCTAAATGATAAAGTGAGAGTTGTCCACAATGTACAACAGGATGAAATAGTGGAGGACATGGGCAGTAAAATTCCAAGGATCTACACAGCCCTGGACAACAAGCAAGCTGAATATCAGTCGCACATGATTGAAGTGGAAGGTATGATCAACAACCACGCCTTTACTATTTTAATTGATTCAGGGGCTAGCCATAGTTATATAGATCCTAGAGTGGTGGAAAGTTCGCAATTGTTGAGAAGAAAACATGAAAAGTCTTGGTTAGTGCAGTTGGCTATAGGAACCAAGAGGAAATTCACTGAGTTAGTTAAGTCTTGTCCAGTGGACATGAATGGGCTGAGCACAAAGGATGAATTGAACATTCTGCCATTAGGTTCCTATGAATGTCTAATTGGGATGGATTGGTTGGACCAATACCATGCCATCTTGGACTGTCGTAACAAGGCATTCACTTTCCTGGATGAGGAAGGAAATTAGAAAATAGTCCAAGGAATTCCTAGAGTTGTTGCTATCAGACAAATCTCAGCAATGCAGGTGAAGAAGTGCTACAGAAAAGGTTGTCAATTATTTGTAGCCCATGTGGAGGAAACACCTAAGGATAAGGTGTCAAGTATTGAATGCCACACAGTATTAAAATATTTCGAAGATGTAGTCCAAGAGGTACTAGGATTACCCCCGAAAAGAGATATTGATTTTTATGTAAACTTGATGCCTAGAGCAACTCCAGTACCGAAATCTCCTTACAGAATGAGTACACCAGAGCTGAAAGAACTGCAATTGCAGGTTGAGGAGCTCCTGAGGAAGGGGTATATACGTCCAAGTGTTTCACCTTGGGGTGCCCTGGTCCTATTCGTGAAGAAGAAGGATGGGACGATGAGATTGTGTATCGATTTCAGACAATTGAACAAAGTAACTATAAAGAACAAGTATCCTTTGTCAAGGATTGGTGACCTCTTCGATCAGTTGAAGGATACGAAGATATTTTCGAAGATAGACCTCAGGTCAGGATATCACATGGTAAGGATAAAGGATGAATACATCATTAAGACCACCTTCAGAAGAAGGTATGGTCATTATGAATTCACAGTGGTGTCGTTTGGGATGTCAAACCCACCCGTTGTTTTTATGTGCCTGATGAATGGTGTATTCAGGGACTATCTAGACAAGTTTGTCATAGTCTTCCTAGATGACATTCTAGTGTATTCCAAGTCAGAAGAAGAGCATGAGAAACATATGAGGATGGTGTTGCAGGTGCTAAGAGAGCAACAAATGTATTCCAAGTTGAGCAAGTGCTCGTTTTATCAGAAGTAGATCCATTACATGGGGAATATTATTTTGAAGGATGGGATAGTTGTAGATCCTGAGAAGATTGAGGCCATCAAAGAATGGTCAGCACAGACTAATGTAACAAAATTCAAATCCTTTATGGGTCTAGATGGCTATTACAGAAGGTTCATTGCAGGATTCTCAAGGATAGCTCACCCTATCACTTCCTTGCAAAGGAAGGAGAAGATTTTTCAGTGGAAAAAATATTGTGAGAGAAGATTCCAACAATTGAAGCAACTGTTAATCAGTTCTCCAATCGTGAGGATTGCAGATCTGAATGAAGACTTTGTAGTGTGTACAGATGTATGCAAAGAAGGAATGGGAGGAGTCCTCATTCAGAATGGATTCATAATTTGTTATGAATCCATAAAGTTGAAAGAGCACGAAAGGAACTATGCAACTCATGATTTGGAGTTGGCATCCATAGTACGTGCTCTGAAGAAATTGAGGCATTACCTCATGGGAAGGAGGTTCAAACTGAGGACAAACCATAACGGTCTGAAGTATTTTTTTGATCAGCCAACCTTGAATGCTAGGCAGAGTAGGTGGTTTGATTTTCTTTGTGAGTATGACTTTGATATCAAGCATATAAAAGGAAAGGAAAACAAAGTGGTTGATGCACTCAGCAGGAGAGTGCATGAATTACATGCTACAACCATTATCATGTACCGAACTGATATAAAGGGAAGATTTTTGGAAGCTACAAGCATAGACTTGCAGTACAGGGAATTGGTAGTGAAGCTACAACAAGGTAAGACGTTGCAAGGAGTGGAATATTATAAGCTTGGAGTTGATGGAACACTCCTGTACAAAAACAAATTTTATGTACCTAATGTCCAAGATTTGAAACTCATGATTTTGAAGGAAATGCATAACGTGCCTTATGGTGGGCACCCTGGATATCAGAAGACTGTGGAAATAGTCAAGAGCCATTACTTTTGGCCAGGTATGAAGAAAGAAATTACAGAATACATCGCCAAATGTATGGAATTCCAGAAGGTTAAAGCTGAGCATAGGCACCCAGTCAGGTTTCTACAGCCTTTACCCATTCTTGAGTGGAAGTGGGAAGTGGTGACAATGGATTTCATCATAAGATTTCCCAGAACCGGCAAGCAGCATGATTCAATCATGGTGGTGGTGGAAAATCTTACAAAATTTGTCCATTTCATTCCATTAAAGACTACTCACAAGGAAGCGGATGTTGTTGATATTTGTATGAGGGAAATAACACGATTGCATGGTATTCCCAAGACAATTGTGTTTGATCGAGACCCAAAATTCACCTCCAAATTTTGGAAAGGGTTATTCAAAGGATTTGGAACGAATCTTAACTTTAGCACAACCTATCATCCTCATTCTGATGGGAAGACAGAGTGGGTGAATCGAGTGATATAAGACATACTAAGGATGCATGTGATGGAAAAACCATCTAAATGGGAAGACTACCTACAATTGGTAGAATTCACCTACAATAATGGGTATCAAGCATCGTTGAAGATGAACCCATTTGAAGTACTTTATCGCAGAAAGTGCAATACTCCAATAAGCTGGGATAATCCAGCTGACAGGGCAGTAGTTGGGCCGGAGTTGCTCAAGGAAATGGAAGAGAAAATGCTAAAAATTAAGCAAAATTTAAAGGTTGCCCAAGACAGGCAGAAAAGTTATGCTGATAAAAATAGAACCCATAGAGAGTTTAAAGTGGGCGATCATGTTTTCCTGAAAGTGAAAGCCAATAGAAGTTCCCCGAGGCTGGGAAAATGTTCGAAGTTGGCCACCAGATTTTGTGGGCCATTTTAAATCCTAGAAAGGAATGGGTCAGTTGCATATATGTTTGCATTACCTACATCCATGACTGTACATAATGTGTTTCATATTTCATTGCTTAAGAAATATATACCTGATGCTAATTATGTAATTGATTGGAATGTGATTCAGGTGGAGCAAGAAGGTGTCCTGCAAGTGCATCATGTGTGCATATTGGACCGGAAAAGAAAACAACTTTGGAATCGAGCCATAGGGATTCTAAAGGTCCACTGGACCTGGTACGGTTCTGAGGACGTGACATGGGAGCATGAGGATGCTATGTGGGCAGAATACCCACATCTTTTTGAATATTTTGAAAATCTTGATGATGATGTGTAAATGTTGCACTGAGGACAATGAAAAAATAAGGGGAGGGGATTGTAATACCCAAGGATGTGCCCCAGTTATATTATGTATTGTAATCATGTTTATAGGTTGGTGAGCTAAGTGTGTATAAGTTGGTGGGCTTATGTGTTATTTAGGCTGGAGAGCCTAGGTGTTAAAGGCCAGGAGCCTGATTTTTTTATATGTAATTATGTAGATCATTAATAAAATATAAACATCATTGTGTGCCGAATGACCATGAAGAAAGAGTGACAGGGGGCTAAGCTTCCATAAGGCTAGGTAAGGGAGAGGGGGTTGAAAGGTTGGAAGAGGGTCTGATCTTGAGGGCTTAAGTCCTTGAATAATAATTTATTATTATTCCAAAGTGGTGTGAGAGGTATATTTTTTATCCTAAGTTACTGGAAAAGGGAACGCATACTTGATGGAGTGCATGTAGCTTCATGGGTGACATGTGTCGGCCCGGGCACATGCAATTTAACCCAAGAATTGAGCTGTGATGGGCGTTCATCCTCCATTTTTCTGTCCATTGTTTGAACCGTGTGGCCTCTGCATTTGATATTTGCATACCTCACATAGCTTGGAAACCCGAAATCATGGAGCCAACCTGTGATGTTTTCTTGAGAAGCCGACGCATCCTTAGTCTGGACCCGTTTTACCTCTGCGTTGGACCTCTACATAAACACGCGCATCTGAGAAATTGGTCGGGAGGGAAAGGTTGACCTGTGTGTCTTGTGAACCTAGGTTAATCCACACTACAAACTTAAGTTCGTGCTTAACTATTTTGGTTGATGTCTTCTATGAAACCTAAGCATACCATAATTGTCTATGCCCTGTGTATTATAATTGTGTGTTGTTGTGGCCATGCAGTCCCTTGGCTGAGTGTGAATTGTTGTCTTCATATGTTCCTTGCTGAGCCTTACTGTTGTCCTCTTTATGTTGGAATAGAGCTGAAGAAGTAGGTTGTTAGGTCTGTGTGAAACACTCTCTCCAGGTGAGGGAGGTGGTTGTGGTTGAAGAGGCAGGTTGTCAAGCCTGTGTGCAACACTCTCTCCAAGTGAGGGAGGTGGTTATGGTTGAAGAGGTAGGTTGTCAGGATTGTGAGAGACTCTCTCCAAGTGAGAGAGTGTGTGAAGGAAGTGAGAACTCTTGGAAGGGGTCTTGTAGCTTCCACAGAACTCAAAGAATTATGGTCTGTCCTGTTGCTAAAGCCCAAGAAAAGGGAGTTTTAACAACTGAAGGAATGTCCTGTGTGACAGTGAAGGTGTATACTATTGGGGTGGGACATGCATGTGGGGAATGAGAGTTTGTGAGTAGTGGGCATAAGTGGCTCCTGGGAGAGAATCCTTCCTCATAAACTATGTGTCTTCCTGTTGACCTTGCCTAGCCTAGGATTCCCTTGCTTGGTGGAGCTTAGTCCTAGCTCGGGGGTAACCCACTGTTGAGCGTGATGAGAAACACAGTCTAAGGCTGGGAGGTTCATGGAAGGTCTGCACACAGTTGGTGGTGTTATTCGAGTTGAAAGATAAGTATAATTTATGTGCTTAATTTTATGTTATGCATAATGCTTGAATGTGATCATGTATTCTGTTGCAGGTTTGAATTGTTCTTAATCCTATTTAATTATGAATGGTAACAATAAATCTATGTTAAATGTGTTAATTTGATTTAATTCATATTATATATGTATTATATTGTTACGCGTAGTAGCATTTCCCGACAGTGGGAGTGATGGTCGGGGACGTTACAAAGTTTGTAGGTCATTTCTGGAGGACATTATGGAGGAAGTTGGGTACAAATGTTAACTTTAGTTCAACATATCACCCCTAGACTGATGGGAAAATAGAGGTAGTAAAAAAAAGTTTAGGGAATATTTTGAGAAGCTTGGTGTATGAGAACCCAAAGCAATGGGATCAATTGCTTGCTCAAGAAGAATTTGCTTATAATGATTCTCCAAACAGAAGTACAGGTATGAGTCCATTTTAGATCATTTATGGAATGCATCAAAGGGGAGTATATGAATTGAGAAATCTTGGAAAGAAATAAATGAGGAGTGTTGGTGGTTAAGATTTTGTAGTCAGCATACAAGAAATGCAGGAGAATGTCAAATGGAAACTACAAGAGAGCAATGGAAAATACAAGCAGAGAGCTGATATGAAAAAAGGAAAGTGGATTTTCAGGTTGTTGGCTTGGTCATGGTGTATTTGAGAAAGGAAACCTTTCCTGTAAAGACATATAACAAGTTGAAGCCAAAGAAAATTGGGCCATGCAGAATACTAAGGATATTTTCTGCAAATGCATATGAGGTGGAACTTCTAGATGACATTGGAATATCTCCAATATTCATTGTGGCAGACTTGTATCCCTTCAAGGAATCAAGCAGTGGAACAACAAATGAACCTGTAAGTGAGGAAAATTAGATCGAATGGGAATAAAAATTACTTAAGAAGACACAACGAGAAACTAAGAAAATTTTGGACAAAAGGATGATAAAGAAAACCAAAGGCAAAGAATACTCTCAGTATTTGGTGAAATGGAAAGGTCGGCCAATAGAGGATTATACTTGTATGAAAACAACATAGGTGCAGACATATCATGTTGATCCCGAAGACATGATCAACAATTATTTTCTTCCCCGGGAGTCTAATGCAAGAGCATCTGAGCCAAATGATCCCTTTTGACTCAAAAGGTCAAAAAAACCTTTACTAAGGGAGTTGGTTCCCTAATTTTTCATTCTGTTATTTAATAAATCTCTAGAATGTCTCTAGAATGCATCAAGGATATTTTATGTTAGCTATGAGGATGGGTGGTTTCTTAATTATAGGTGATTAGAGGATTTTTAGTGATCATATTGTTGAAACAACTCAGGCTCAATCGATCTTAAGTATGTGTAATTGTATTGAGCAAAGGGTTGGTTGGATGTAAGAGTATGAGATATTGGTTCTGAAGGTGTTTCAACTTGAATAGAAATACTAGAGAGTGAATTAATTATCCTTCATATCACTATATGTATATTTGTAGTTATCGTAAAGTTGAGTGATCTTTGTTTACGAAACTCTAGTTTAATCCTGTGGTATAAATCTATGCATCCATGATCGAAAAAGAGAATTCCTTCTTAGTGTTAATAGGTAGATTCGTGATATGATCTGCAGGGAAGAATTTGAGCTCTATGCAGAGGGAGTGATCGTCATAGAAGGAAGAACACAAACCATTCATCTCTCATATGGAACAAACACCAACTGTTCGATCCGTTGAAGGACTGGTCAACGATAAGATCAATTCGTGACAATTAGATACACAAGTGCTAGATCAAGGGCAAGGATTGATTGCAGAACGCAAACGAAGGATTAAAAAATGTGTTAATTCCACTCCCACAATTATTCGAGACCATTGGACCTTCTCGGTTCAAAGATCGACGACTGTGGTTGATCCGCCAACAATCGCACAACTTATATTGCGGAGTTCGGGTGATGGGATAACCCTCGATCTAGTTGGATGTATGCAATCCATAGAGACTGTCAATCTCCATCCACCAGTTGATCTAATGACTAGTAAGGCCTGTGGGGATTTTAGATGTGATCGTGTCGATTCTGAAAAAGACAGAGAGGGAGTTGGGTTGGATTCCGTACATGAATTGCATCAATAACTTTCTTAATAAACATAAAAAATATTTCCTATTGCTTTTAGGTTTTCATGTTTTACCCTTTGATCGTTGTTGTCACACACCTGGCCCCTAAAGTACCTTTTTAAGAGATGGGGCATCAAAATTTCACTTTTCTCAATCACCTCAAATCCTTGTAACTAGGGTCCCATTTTCTTCGGTTCGACGAGGATTTTCAAACGACTTTAAATTTGTCTAGATATGTGTTCTATATTTCAAGTTATGTCCCTTCAAAGTTATTTAAGCCTTCATTGACTATATTCTCTCACAGCCACACAACACCCACGTGGCTCCCTGTCACCCGACACTCCACATCATCATAGTATACAAAGACTCTCCCAACTAGGAGTTGACATTTGTCTAGCTCCTATAGGCCTACTAAGTTAATTAATCATTAACACAATGAAATCCCACTCCTTGCTAAATATTCAAGGGAACTTAGGGTTATTAATATTATTTAACGCCTAAGTATTTGGACTTCCACGAAAGTTCCTCGTCATGAATTTGTGAATAAACCCAATTCTCTCGAACGTCGAAGTTTCAGAGAGGGTCGAGCACTCATTTATTTTCTTATGTTTAAAACATTATAACACGGGGAAGTGAGAGATTGGTATGGGCCTTCATCCCTTTTTACTTATTTTTTCTATTTCTCCAACATTCTGGACTCTCACAGGGTCCACACTTAAATGTGGTTGTGCATTGAATGCTGAGATAGGAATTGATGGATCGAGGCCTTCAACCACTTTAACCATAGCGTGTTGGTATCCCAACTATCCTAAATTCCCAAGGTCCTACCACGTAGCTACGACCTTTGACCCTATTGGAGCATATGTTCTAACACCCTAAGCCTCCCAAAATTCTGAACTCCCATGGTCCCATTAGCCATTAGGTCAAGAAACTACGCACCAGGGGGTGACATGTGGAAAAATTTGGAGATGACACGTGGTAAAATCGACGGGTGACACATGTGAAGTTCCATTTTGCACATAAGGTCTGTAAAAATAATGAATCGGGATGACACATGGCACACATAATATGGTTCCATGTCACCCTAGGTGATGTCAGCATGCCATGTCACTCCGAGTTGACAGTCTCCGTTAACATCATTCTTCTCCTACCAACATAATTACCCAGATCTCTAAAGTCCCAAACTCTCTCCAGTCCACCTTCCAATATCATCTATCCAATGGTCGAGATAGGTCCACGTGGATCCTTAGATATATGGACTTTATCGCTTTACGACTTTAGTGTTTGGGGTTTTTTCTATTTAGTTTCATTTTTAATCTCGAAGTGGTAAGCGTCGGACTGACCATGGTCTATATCCAACGGTCAAAAGAGAGATATCGAAGTATCCTTGAATCGACAGTCCTTGGCGCTTCATGACTTCGAAATTCAAGGATTTTGTTGTTTAGTTTCCTTTTTACTCCCAAAGTGGTTAGCATTGTACTGACAACGGTCTAGATCCAATGGTCAAAAGAAAGATCCTTAAGTATCCTCGAATCGACAGTCCTCATCGCTTCGTGACTTTAGCATTCAAAGGTATTTTGTTGTTAGACTGTTTGTTTTCCCCGGAGCATCAGAGTCCAGAAGTTCAGGTAGCATAGTTACTTTAGGGAATAGTGAGAGGTTTTGGGTCATGTTCATACAGAATATTAACAAGTCTAGCACTACGCTCTCCAATGTTGGAAGATTGGTTGTTGTCATTGATGTCAACCTTAGTCATGGGTTTTGGACCGCAAGATTGATGAAGGTATTTGGACATGAAGGAAAATGCACATGTAGATACAAGACACATGGATGGATAGTATACATCATGTTGTTTCCATTGGTATGTGGAACATTACGTGGATCCTCATGGTTGAGGAGAAATGATTTTTTGAAGATGACAAAGTGAATTGAAGAAGGAAGTACATGTAGGCCATGAAGATAATTAAAGAAAAGAATTACAAAATAAGAAATTGTCAGGTTGGCCCTAATGTTAAAAGGAAATGACATAAATGGTATAAATAACTATCATTATACATTCATTCTACACAAAAGTTGAATTTCAGAGGAAATCAGAAGTAAAGAAGGTCGGATTTCAAGGGAGGATGAAGTCTTTTGGTGATGTGTTCTAAGGTATGTTATTTTCAGGTCATCTTACCATTTTTGCTATAACTTGTTTTCTAGAATGATTCAGATGGTGAAACTGATATGGTATTGAGAATACATATCAAGGTACCTATGGTAAAAATTTCATCTCTTGATTCTCTATAATTATGGAGATACACTCTGTGGAAGATAGGGTTTGTGACCAGTCCTGAAGCTAGTCAATAAATAGGTGTTCTGGGTAAAACAGTCATAACGGCTTCATAGAGAATCCAAATTACGTGGAAAAAATTTCATTGGAAGTAGTATGGACTTTAGTTTCTTTTGTGCGAGTTTCAGAATCTGATGTTAAATATTGAGCGTGGGGCATTCTGTACAAGTTCGGTCTCCTGAATAAACCAGAATTGAACAAGGTCTACCATTCTCTCTATAACTTATTTTTGGGGAGGATTCAAGGAGTGAAACTTGGAGGAGTTTTAGAGAATACATTGAGTAATATTATCTATAGGATCAGAGTACTCCAAGAATTGAAGAATTACAGAAATTGAAGAAGTCTCAGGAAACATTATCAGGTTCTATGTGGTGATTGGTTGATGGTGATGATTTAATGTAAAGTTTTATTATTTCTTGTATATTCTTGGGTGGAAGGAAGGGGAAATGATGGAGAGTTCAACTCTCTCTTGATATTGGAGGATTGTATCTTCCTATTGGAGGTTTATCCCTCCCTTTACATTTGGAAGCTATAGCTACCTTTGGAATTCATTACTTCCCTTGAACAATAACTATTGATTATCTCTCATATATTATGCATGGTGTATTGTGGTGCATTGGTGTAACTATTATACTATTGTTCATTGCTCATTGGATATAATTGAATGGTTTAAGTATAAGTTGAAAATTTTTTTAAATTGTACTTGATACTGATTCACCCCCCTCTCAGTATCAACAATTGGT
>JZKD02S1925154.1:617406-632993 GCA_000966675.3 Picea glauca | reverse complement strand
CGATCAAATCGCGAAATTGCATATCGTGATTTCAGGGTTTTCGTTGTCGAGTGAACTGAACATTTCAAAGTCCCAATCGCCGAATCTCCGATGACTTATCTCCCTCGTATCTTTTGTAGATCTGACGGCTTTCGGATATCCGCTTCCAATCTGATGGCATAGATCACTTCTTCTGCACGCCAACTCCTACGCTTAACATCTGTGCAGCTTCTCCCGATCCAACAGCTGTCGGGATTTTCGAGTGTGATCCGACAGTTCTTGGTCTCTTTCCTGTGCTCCTTGCACACATAAGAACGCTATTCCTCCTGAGCTTATTCTCCTCGAATCCTTAGACTGTGACTTATTTCTTTTGCTCGACCTCGACCATCTTCCTATCGGGTCGACTACCCTTCATCACTCTGCTTGGATATTGCTCTGTCATCATCTAGCTTCGTCTGCCATAGACGATTGCCATCAATGACAACCTTGACATTCTGCATCCTCTCTGATATTGCCATATTTCCAACTTGTCTTTCCCAACAGTTTCAATTTTTTTCTACACACGACATACATCACAATTATATTAGTCGTCATGTAAAATAAAAATGCATGTATCAGAGCATTCCAATCAATAAAACAATTTTAGATATGTCCTAGCATATCTTTATGCGCTTCATCACATTATCCTTAATGTTTTCATGAGTGCAACACAAACAATTCTCAATTTTTTTTATAATCATACAATCATCATTATTATGGTGTCAAAACATTTATTTTCATCATCACACTAGTTTCTCATCCCAGAGAAAACATAATTTACAACAAGAAAGGAATTAAGGGCTCTTACCTTTTGTTTTTTTTCCAACTCCTTCTACACAGCCTGGGATTTTTCAGTCCAACTAAGTTATTCCACGGCCTCACTGCCCTTACCCATTCATGGCTTTAACCAATTTTATACATGTTTTTTCATTTTCCTTTTTAACAGTTGTACTTGTCTCCACAACTGCTCTTTTAAGGCTTACAACTCTATTAAGCAATTCAGAGTTTAAGGTGAGAGAAGTATTCCTCCTTTTTTTTCTTCTTTGCTTCTGCAATTTACTCCCTATTGGGATCTCCATACTCTTTTCCTTGAGCAACCTTGGTTAGGCTCACCCTAACCTATTGGATACATCAACATGCTCCAATAGAAAACTTTTTGTTCATAATGAATCATGAACCTGTGCATTGTGCACATTACCATTCAGTTATCAGAATGGTCGAAATTCATTTGTTAGTATTCCACTCATACATTTTTTTTTAGAATGTAATCCAAGTTTCTTATATAAATAGGCTTGTAGCTCACTGCTTAATTCTCAATAGTCCTTAAGGTTGTGATTTTGTTCTCCTGACAAAGTCTTTACACCATTCCTTCATAGGGAAATCCTTTGGCATGCAACTTCCTTATTGCATATACATCGCTATATTTGATGGCCTGAACCTTGAGATAACTTCAACTGTTTACCAAATATTCCATAAGGAATATAAACATGCATCTTTGTTATGCATCTAGCTTATTTATCCACACATATTCCTTGTTTTGTTAACTTACATCCATGATGTACTTAACCACATCCATAATCATAAGCCTATGTGTAGCTACCATTGGTATTTCACAACTCACATACATCTTTACTTTAAAATCATTCAACTCATGATTATTCACAATCATTCTCATGCAATCCTAAAAGGAATAATCATGCTGCCTCTTATCATGAAAACATAGCATCCTTGCTCATTTACTCTTTCATCTATTTATACTAGCATTTCCTGAGGGAATGGAGCACATTCCCCTCAAGCTATCATTCAAAACAAAACTTTCATGACTCTTCAAAATAGATTCAGCCATGCATCCATTCTATAAATTCAATCTTGGCAAGTGCAATTCTTTCCTTACATTTCACTCATACATCATACATGTGCATAATTTGCACATTTAACACCATTCATTCATATATATTCAGTCTTAATATCATTCCTTATATCAAGCAACCTTATGATGCATTAAATCCATGCACTCAGGCATAAATAAACACAAGCATCCATCATGCAAGCTCATTGCTTGCCCCCTTTCCATGTAATTCATACACATGGACATATCAGAATTCCAGATCCTTCTCCCAAGGATCTTACTGCCATTCTCATAACAAGTCTCATAAAGAAACTCAACACTAATCTTCCCTCTCAAGTGAGAGCTTGCATTCATTCGCATGATATCCACATGGCAAGTTTAACAGACATAGTCATAACTATGTCCCTCTTTCCATATGACAACAACCAAAAAGAAAGTATTATTTCCTATGGTATTATAAAATTATTCAATAGCCCAGAAATGTTATCTAGGAAACTCCAATAGTGCCCAAGGAAACAAGACAACTTATCAAGATTCTCTTTCATGCATCAAACCATTTTTGGTTAACATACGTTTTTATCAAGGGAATCCTTTTCTAGATTTCCTCTCACCACTACTTGAGCATATCAAGGCATATCAAGGGAATCCGTATAGGGATACCATCCACCTCTGGATGTCAATCTGACCCATTGGTCATCTAGAAGTTCTCCAAGACTTCCCTCACCACATTCAGGACAAACATTTCATTAACCATTTTACCTCATTTATAATTTATTTTAATGTCTAATAACATTTGGACTATTTCCTTAAAGCCCAAATACAATTTCAGAAGTATGTTACTTACTAAGTATTTTAATATAGAACTCCAAAGTATCTCTAGATCATAATTAGCCTTGGGTAGAAAGTCCATCTATTTCCTTTTAAACTTTTGTAGAGGTTCTAGTTGTTTTTCCTATTCTCATTAAAACAAAAGATACACTCTAAATGTAGATCGAACCATTACACGCATAATTCTTCCTTATGTTCAACAACAGTGAGGGACAGAGGTCACTCTCCTCCTCCCACATGAATTTTGGCAGATTAGTTTTCTATCCACTATGCAAGGGAGGTTGTTATGATTGTTCTCTCAATCACTCTATATTTATGCAACTGTGTTTATTAGCTTGATTGGAAAAATGTTGCCCAACAATTCCTGCACCCAGAAACAACTTTGTTTCTCATTTTCCTTCAGATACAGAGAGTTGCACATGATCTCCCTTTTCAGAAAATGGTCACCAGACCCATTCCTCTTTCTTAGACACACCCTTAAGTTAATAGGGATACACACTTCCCTAGCACAACCATGAGATTTTGAACTTTCTCATGTCATTTCACTTCTTCCATGAGGTTCATTCTCAATCCTCATGACTTCTTTTATTTTACAAAGAGAGATTACCCCAATAGGAAGCTTTTTAGTTATAAAAAGCCAAGTAGGTTGATCTCACCTACTCCAATAAGGCCTCTATACATGGAGGTTTGTTTTTCCAATTCCAAATCCTTCATTTAATCAACACTTTTAATTAACATACGCCTCATAAGCCCACTCTTTAGGCAATTCCTGCCACCTATTCACTACATTTTCCTTCTGGACTCGAGTACTCCTTAAAACAGGCTTATGCCATTTGCATCCAAGTTTTATTATTAATGCCCCTCAACATAATCCCACTTTTGTAGGACTGGATATCATTTATCCAAAAGAAATGATAGTCTTCTTCTGCCATAGTCTAGCATGATTCAATCTCATTGGGTAAAATCCCAACTAAATTTTAATCTACATCCTTCTCCTCAAGGAACTTATGCAGATAATTTCCATATGACAATAATACTCTCAACAAGCTCATCTTAGCCTTGGTAAACTAGTCTTATGACTGTTCTCCAGCCCATCTAGGTCTGTGTTTGAATCATGCTCTGCTAGATAGGGTAGGGTAGGGTGCCTTCTACCTTAAAGTTTTCTAAGAAAGAAAAATAATCACTTGACTCTTTCGTGAGCCCAAGTAGGCCAAGTGTTGTTGCCCGCTCTGATACCACTCTTTCACACACCTTACCCCTAAAGTACATTTTTAAGGAATGGGGCATCAAAATTTCACTTTTCTCAATCACCTCAAATTCTTGTAACTAGGGTCCCATTGTCTTTGGTTCGACGAGGGTTTTCCAATGACTATAAATTTTTCTAGATATGCATTATGGATTGCAATTTATGGCTCTTTGAAGTTCTTTGAGCCTTCATTAACTAGAGTCTCTCACAGCCACGTGACACCCACGTGGCTCCCTGTCACCTGAAACTCCACATCATCATAGTATACAAAGAATCTCCCAACCAGAAGTTGACATGTGTCTAGATCCTATAGGCCTACAAAGTTAATTAATCATTAACATAGAGAAATCCCACTCCTTACTAAATCTCCAAGGGCACTTAGGGTTATTAATCTTAGTTAATGCCTAAGTTTCCAGACTTCGGTGAAAGTTCCTTGTCATGAATTTGTGAATAATCCCAATTCTCCTGAACGTCAGAGTTCCAGAGAGGGTCCCACTCATTTAATTTCTTATGTTTAAAACATTATAACATGGGGAAGAGAGATATTGGTATGGGCCTTTAGCCCTTTTTACTTATTTTTTTTATTTCTCCAACGTCCTGGATTCCTGCAGGGTACACACTTACACATGGTTTTTCATTGAACAACAAGATAGGAACCAGTGGATCGGGGCCTTCAGACACTTTAACCATAAACTCTCGGTATCCCAACTATCCCAAAGTGTCGAGGTTCTTCCATGTAGCTTCGGCCTTCGACCCTATTGGAGCATGTGATATAACACCCTAATCCTCATGGAGTTTCGAACTCCCAAACTCCTGGGGTCCCATTAGCCATTAGGTCAAGAAACTACTATTACACATCAAAATCACTCATTTCGATGATGACCTATTGTCGTCATTTCAAGTGTCGCAAGTGTCGCAGACATCATACAGTCATATTTCCTATGTTGTGTCTTGAATGACATCACAAGGAAACTTGAGACACCCTAAAAGACTGGTTTAAGAAGGAGAAATCATTTGATGAAGAATACAAAGATTTTTCCTTAAGAAAAACCACTTAAAAATCAATTTTGAAGGGCAACGTTCCCCTACCCACTGTCAGGGAATGCCAACACTCCCTGCCCTTCTTTGGGGGAGCGTTGCAACACTTTGTGCCCCATTCTGGGTGAGCGTTGGGTTGTTTGAGGAAATCTTGGGTTGTTGAGTAAAATCAAGGAAAAATCCCCCTCATCTCTGGAGTTGGTTGGATTCGAATCTGAGGTCAAGCTTTGATCTTAGGGAAGATCCACAACTGATGGAGAAGGATCCTCAACCTATCCCAAGAATATCTAAGGTGGTTGGGTCTCTCCAAGCTTATATAAGGATGCCTTCTCATGGTAAACATGAGATGGAGATTTAGAGGCATCAAACTTATGATCCCATAAGGGAGATAATCAGTAAAGCATATTCATTTTGACTGTAGATTATTTGAGCAAGGGGTTGGACAAGGAGAGCTGGAAGAGGCTGATGCAAATTCATCAAAGGTCTGTAACTATTTCTATCTAGTTCTCATTAATAAATGTTCTTGGCTTGTTTATTTCAAGGTCGTGTATGTCTACATGAACTTGTCTTTGATAGATAGATCTAGTTTTGGATTAATCATGGTAGAATAGGAAGTTGTTTTGTCTTTGTTGTTATTGGATTGTAGGACTTGTTGAAGAGCTTGGGGATCAAGGCTCAACTTGGACTGGGAAAGGAAAAACATCGACAAAAAGGTACATTATTATTCCTTTTCTCTATTTGATTGACTTAGCTAGGTTTAAAAGGATGCCAGTGACCAAAGTTAGCACCTTTCTGTCTTGATCTTAGAGATTTAGGGTTCAAGAGGAAATCCACTTGTCTGCAGGGGGATTTTCCTGTAACAGAAATTGGAGAATCCATTGGGGATGAAATCCTATTTTTATTTCCTTGGTTTTTCATTGCCCATTTTCCACCTTTCAGATCACTTTTACTCTTTGTTCATCATCCATTAGCCCTCTCCTACCTTCACTAGCAATTTCACCAATTTTTATGCATTCTGGGTGAGTTTTTTTCATTTTTTGGCTCTTTTTTTGAGGTTATGGGAAGATCAATGCCCCCCCTAGGCCATACCATAGAGATATCACTCCCCTACAATGCTTTAGGGAGCACTGCAACACTCTGTACTCTTGGGACAGGGAGCGTTGGTCTCCTTTTTGGAAGAGTTTTTCCCTTTTCTGCTCATATTTTTCTCAGTTTGTTTTGTGGAAGTACTTACCCAGACTTTGTGATTGGTTTGTGAAGTTATTTAGGTTGATATTTGGTGCTTATCACCCCTTATTTTCTTTATTGGAGCTTGAAACATTTTTCGAAATGTGAAATTTCTCTTTCTAGCTTCTTGTTTTGTCGGGACAATTTGAGTGATTTATCTTTCTCTATGTCTTTTCTTGGATTATTCTTTGCATCTTATTATACTAAATGAATGTTTGTTAGTTGTTGAATCCTTGATTGAGTTCTTGTTAGGACAAGTTTCTACTTGTTTTCTTTCAGTTCTCATTGCTTTGAGTACATGCTTTGTTTGAAACCTCTGTCACTTCGTGTCTTTTGCATCTACATTTGACTCTTTCTTTTGATTGAAAGTTTTAGAGCATTGAAGGATTTTAATATTATTTATTTATACATTAGAATCAAACAAATACCATAATTGCATTATTTATTTTGGGTAGTGAAACTAGCTTGCATTTGAAGTAGCGGAATTGCATGGTTTTTGGCATTTTGGGACATTGTGCATCTGGAATGATAAACTTTTTCTCCTTCTCGTAATATAGATTTCATCGAAGTGAACTATTTTCATTCTCATTTCTTTTCATTGTTTAGAGTCAGTCAAAACATCATTTATTCCACTCCATGTTCCTCTTGAGTAAATAATAGCCTTAAAATCAAGCGCCAAACTAAAATTTATCAGACATTTTTACATTTTTTGTTAGCAAACCTACATTAGCTTAAGGTGAAGGGCTTTGGAATAGGTTGAAAGGATAAATTTCCAAAGCTATCAAACAAACTTAGCATCTTGCGATGGGGAGAGAAAATCCAATTATCGTATCAGCTTACTAGGATCCCCCTCTCACACTAGGGTTACCCATGAGGTCGCGTTCGGGAGAGTTACGAACATTATCCCTCTGTAGTTCAACCGTTCAGAGTAGTCAGATCGTATATTAGGGGTTCTTCTTGAGGCTCAACTGTCTTCATTTGGTCTTGGTGCTTCATGAACTTTGAATATGTTCTGGTTCCTCTGGAGTTCTACCGATCCAATTGTCCTCAGTTCTCTTGAAGGATTTCAGACTTGTTATCCTACCCATATGTTTGGACTGGACTTTTGATTGTACCTTCCCAGGGGCTAACTGGGAGTTGGTGTCCTTAGTAGCCATTATATTTAGGGTCTTACACAAGGTGACGGTGAAGGGAAGTCTCACTGTACCTGGAACAGACGTTGGTCAAACTCAATCAAGCTCCTTGGATGGTAAATCCACAATTACTAAGTGGAAGCTTGCACCAAGGCATAAGTCCATTAAGTAGGTCGCCAACGTAACTAATCCACGCGCTCTATCCCTTCCCCTTCCTATATTGATCTCGCGACATTGGATTTCATCACCAACTAGTGGTTTCATTGTGGGAATTTTTGTTTGATTGTTTGCTTCTTATATTCATAGCGTGTGTTGTTTTTTTTACTCAGTGGACCTTAGGTCAAGTCAGTGTTAATGGCATCAACTCCTGGGAGTACCAATGGAGGAACCCATTGTCCCAGGGAACCTTTCACCTTTCCTTCTTTTGGAAACATTGGTCCTCTGTACATTTCCACACTAAGTCTTTCGGGACTCACCATCGGATCATTGGTTTGGTTGTTCCCCACTCCGATGATCTCGAATCTTCCCAGTGCTTCAGCTGCATCTAATGCTTCATATGTAAGTACACCACCCACACATCAACCTCATGTTGAATTTTCACCTTCTTCACCCATTAAGTCTCCTTCCCTTTCTCCTTCTTCGCCTAGTGAAATCTCTAAAGCAAGTAGCCAGGTTGATAAGAAGAAGAAGAAACAAAAAGAGAAGAAGAAGAAGAACCCGAAAAGGACCAAGCCTCCAACCATATCAGATGTTGGATCCAAGCAAGTTCCAAGGATGATTTTAGGGGATAAATTTCACTCATGGGATCATTTTCCATGGTTTTTCCAAAAATGACATTTGTTATTTTAAAAATGATTCGCCCAAATTCTATATGATAAAATTATTTTACCTTAAAAATCGCCAAAATTTTATAAAAACTATATAAAATCCTTAGAAATTTGAATACTTTTACAAAAATATCGCCAATCATTTATAGTTGGCATATGAAGGATTAGTAAGATTCGCCAAGGTTTCTACATTTTAAAATAAATTTCCATGCTTAAAATCATCCCTGCAAGAAACCGACTACTATTAATCGTACTGGAAGTTTTGATGAGGTCGACAAGATTAAAACGAAGAATCTGAAACCCAAATTCCCTTGCAGTCTTTGTAAGGGTGACCAATTTCTGAGGGATTGCCCTGGTGTTCCCAAGGTATTAGAAATTTGGTCCTCCACATCATCGGACTTTGCTAGACATGTTTGTGATGCCCCGTCAACTAGTGACATTAAGGTTGGTAAGAAGAAGACAACTGACAAATTTCCTTGTATGTTGTGTGAAGGCGATCATTAATCTCACCTTTGTCCTCATATGAATGAGGCTTATTCTCTATTGGAAAAACTTCAACTTCCAACTGGTTATCATAATATTTCCCCCAACCCATCATTAGTTGATGGAATGGTCAATATGGTTCCATCCTCGGTCAATCCAGTTGATCAGGTGGTCAATCTAGTTTCATCCTCGGTTGAACCACTAACCAAAGTACATGATCCAGTTCTATCATTGATTAGCCCCACTTTTCATCTGAAAAGTGAAACCCAAGTGACTGATCTAGTCCCGTCATTGATCAGTCCCACCCTTCATCTAAAGAGTGCCGACGTGGTCAATCCCACTCCACCTCTGACGAGTGCCAAAGTGGTTTCTCTGGTCCCTTCATAGGTCAGTCTGGTTGATCATGTCATCAATCTAGTCACGTTCTTAGTTAAACCAGTGGACAAAGTGGTTGATCCGATCCCGTCTTCGATCGATCCCACTCTCCCGTTAGAGAGTGCAACCCAAGCGGTCGATCTGTTTCCACCTTTCGACCCCATTCTCCCTTTGGAGACTGAAACCCAAGTGGTTGATCTGATGTCATTATCAATCGATCATACTCTCCCGCTAGAGAGAAAACCTGATTTTGCCCATGTTTTTCTCATTGATACAAAATCTACCGTGCAGGGGGAATTCCTCCTCCCGCGAAACCCCCTCCAAGTAATGAGGCCATCCTTTTTTATTGGGGTGTGCTAACTAGACCTCGTCTTCCCTCTCACATTCCTTTCAAGATTAAAGTATAGGTTTGTGGTCGCGACGTTCCTCATGCGCTGATATATGAAGGTTCATACATTAGTATTTTGTCCTCTATTGATTGGTAAGATTTGGGTTATCCTTAACTTGTGTCGATTACCCAGACTCTATTTGCTTTTAACAGAAGAACCAGTCACCCTTTAGGGATCCTTCCCCAATTTCTCGTAACTTTGGGAGGGAAAACTATCTTTATTGATGTTATGGTGGTCCAGCACCCCTTGGATTTTGATTTACTCCTTGGGCGATATTATGTCTATGTCATGAAAGCTATTGTGTCCACTCTCATTCATGTGATATCTTTCCCTCAGGATGGAATAATGGTGACTATTGATCAACTTTCGTTCATTGGCCCTGACTTGACCATCAACCCAATGACCTCCCTAAATGGTTCTTATATGCAGTCGGTATCACCCCTGCCACGGGTCAATTATGTGGCATTGTCTCCCACGACTTCAACTTTTTATGACTTGGATCCGGTAGTTGACATGGTTATCTCTTCAGTAAGGCTTTTGGATCCTGATCTCCTTATCCTTGTTGCGGCCCTCAACATGTGTTCCTCCCAGAGTAGTATTCTTCCATCCAGTGAAGATCTCTTGGAAGCCATGACTGAAGTGTGTCCTTTGACATGTATTTCTTCCAGAGAATTATCCTCTTGGAAGCCATGATCAAGCAGAGGTTATGATCATAGTTTCTCTTCTTTTTGAAAATCTCATTAAAAAATGAAACAGAGGTCACGAGCATAGTTTTCCTCTCTATAGCAAGCTCGTTAAAAAATGAAACAGAAATCTGTGGATTCAACCCGGAGCCCCAAGGATAGTTATTTTCCTGTGTTAAGCTCATTAAAAAATGAAACAGTCACCTCTCCTAACAAGTCGAGTCTTTCTTTAGGTCTCGCATTTGAACCTTCATTTCATCCACCCTTATCCTTTTTCTCCATCCAGTACAGAAATTGGTGACAACCTCAAAGTCGGTGAATGATTTGAAGCTTGGGGGGGCATGTCTCCAGCCTTTGATTATCATTCTAGAGTTAAGCCACTAGTTTTTCAAGCTGGGGGAAGAGTACCAACCATCCATGGGTATCCCAAAATTTGGAAATTACATTGGGAATTTACAAGCATAGTTTAATTTTGTTTCAAGCTTTTGTAAAAATGAAACCAATAACGAGCATGGTCTTAGTTCCTTCTCATGCTCGCAAAAACATGAGAATGTAATCAAGTAGACTTTTATCACTTTTTCGGACTCATAAAGGTTATACGAAAAAGGAACCCCCTAGAGTCTCCTTTAATCTCTTTTCAGACTCTCTAAACATGAAAATATTGCCTAGTGATCTTGCTTCCTTTCCCACTCGTTAAAAGGTTTGAAAGGGCGTCTTTCGAGTGATATTTTATCTCTTTTTAGGCCTCGCGAGACTAACATTACAAAAAAGGATAACCTTAGAGTCGTCTTTAAGTTCTTTTCAGAATCTCTAAACATGAAAAATCACCGAGTTTACCTTATCTGGACTCGTTAAACAAATCATACATTGAAGGACCCATATGGTATCGAACCCTTACTTCTTCCAGTTCATTAAAAAAAGGAAGAGGGAATTACCGAAGGTGAGTTATATCGAGCATGTGTTATCCTCCTTAAGATCATTAAATCAAAAAGAGGTACTCGTCTATCTGGATGGGGGAAAAATTGAAAGAAGTAAGCTAAACAGTTTTTGGGAACATTACAGGTCACTCTTACGGTCACCCTTGAACACGACACTTTGTCTTTGAATACATTTTAATCCGATGAACCTCTACACTGAACCAATCCTATGTGTTTCTTTACTCCTTTGGGTCACCCAAAGAAAGTCATAGTATCCACTGCATCATCATGTTTTGGTCCATGTCATATTTATGTTGTTGTGCCTCAGTGTTCAAGGGAAGTATTTTCCTTGAGTCAACCATCACAAATATCATGTTTCAATACCCGTGTTAGTCCATGTTCATTTGATCTACCAATTTAAATCTCTGTGTCAGTTTTGTGTCGATGATGGGGGATACATCAAGGCCCTCCTGCGACAAGTCTATTCTTGTCGAATTCAACACATTATCTAGGAACTAGAATTAGAAACCAGTTAGTACCTTGGGACCTGCATGCCTCAATGGCAGGCCTCCTCGCTTCTGACAATGGGTTTACATCATTGACCCCTGATCTCTGGAGTTCATTGGATTCGAATCTAAGGTCAAGGTTGGATCTTAGGGAAGATCCACAACTGATGGAGAAGGATCCTCAACCTATCTCAAGAATCTATAAGGTGGTTGGGTCTCTCCAAGCTTATATAAGGAGGCCTTCTCATGGTAAACAGGAGATGGAGTTTTAGAGGCATCAAAATGATGATCTCATAAGGGAGATAATCAATAAAGCATATTCATTTTGATTGTGGATTATTTGAGAAAGGGTTTGGACAAGGAGAGATGGAAGAGGTTGTTGCAACTTCATCAAGGTCTGTAAGTATTTCTATCTAGTTCTCATTAATACATGTGTTTGGCCTGTTTCTTTCAAGGTTGTGTATGTCTACATGAACTTGTCTTTGATAGATAGATCTAGTTTTGGATTAATGATGGTATAATAGGAAGTTGTTTTGTATTTGTTGTTATTGGATTGTAGGACTTGTTGAAGAGCTTGGGGATCAAGGCTCAACTTGGACTGGGCAAGGACAAACATCGAAAAAAGGTATATTCTTCTTCCTTTTCTCTATTTGATTGACTTAGCTAGGTTTAAAAGGATGTCAGTGACCAAAGTTAGCACCTTTCTGTCTTGATATTAGAGATTTAGGGTTCAAGAGGAAATCCACTTTTCCACAGGGGGATTTCCTGTAACAACTACGCACCTGGGGGTGACATGTGGAAAAATACGGAGATGACACGTGGCACAATCAATGGGTGACATGTGTCAAGTTCCATTTGGCACATATGGTATGTGAAAATAATGAATCGTGGTGACATGTGGCATGCATAATATGGGTCCACATCACCCTAGGTGACATCAGCATGCAACGTCACTCTAGGCTGACAGTATCCAGGAACATCCTTCTTCTTTTACCAGCAGAATTGCCCGGAGCTCCAAAGTCCTGAAATCCCTCCAGTCGACCTTCCAATATCCTTTATCCAATGGTCGAGATAGGTCCACGTGGATCCTTAGATCTATCGCCTTCGTCACTTTGTGAATTTGATGTTCGGGGTTTTTTTTGTTTAGATTCCTTTTCACTCCCGAAGTGGCAATGTCGATCTAACCACAGTCTAGATCTAACAGTCAAAAGAGAGATCTCAAAGTATCCTCGAATCGATGGTCCTTGTCGCTTCGTGACTTCGACATTCAGGGTTTTTGCTGTTCAGTTTCCTTATTACTCCTGAAGTGGCCAACATCAGACTAACCATAGTCTATATCCAATGGTCAAAAGAGAGATCCTGAAGTATCCTCAAATCGATGGTCCTCATCGCTTCGTGACTTTGGCATTCAGAGGTCTTTTGTCGTTACACTGTTTGTTTTCCCCGGATCGTCGAGGTCCTGAAGTTCGGGTAGCATAGTTCCTTTGGGGCATAGCGAGAGGTTCTAGGTCATGGTCATACAGGATATTAACAAGTATAGGCTATTCTCTCTAGCTCATTCTCCTCTTTGACCTCCAAAGTCTCGGAGTTCCGAAGGAGACCCATTTATATTATGTTAATTACAACTTAATGTAATTACTAATATTTATTAACTAGGTGACTTCGTAGGTTTGAACCTTTGATGGTTTTAACTCGTGAGGTCCATCACCCAAAACACTCTGGAGTCCCGAAGCTCCGAACTCCCGGAGGCCTAGCTCCTTTTGGGTATGATCCATCGACCCAAATCTATCCTTGCAACCAGATCAACGTCTGTTGTGGCTTATTATGTACTTCGCGGCTCTGCTTCCCTTCAACAAGGGATTTAAACCATGATTTTCATAGGCTGCAGCCTTGGTCTTCATTCTACGAGTGTTATACCTTATGAGCTTGCAAATACTTCGAACGAAGTGTGGGTGCACTTCTTGCGCTTCTCTTGGAATTCAGAAATTATAGAGTTATTAACATCTACACAACTTGCATAGGATCTGTGTAGCCTCGCACTACCTCTCCTAAGCTTAACAAACCTTTTTTCCAGGAGATCCAAAACAACTGGAAGTATAGACATGCATACATGAAACTGTCCCTATGGTCAACAAAATCATGGTTTATTTCCTTTAATTTGAGCCACTACATGGGGCTCAATAATTTACGTGTACAAATCATGTTCAAACCATATAGTTCCTTAGTTTCCTAAATACACAATCAAGAAAAATAAAGAAAAATAGCTTAATCATCAAACAAGCATGCGCATCCCTGAAACGTTCACAGGATATTCAACCTTAATTTATAGTTAGAGTTCAATTTCACAGGGTATGAGAATACTTATCTATTACAAGTGGAAACCATCTAATTGATTGTGGGTGTTCTCCTCTCCACCCAACCGTAGGCTCATAGGCATTCACTCTTAGCACTCTGACCACCCCCATGCCAAGCCATGATATTACTAGGGGAAACTCCTGCAATTTCTCAGAGATTCTCTCTTTGTCACAGCCTTTGTGAGGTTTATTAGATGCATCCTCGAAATCAATATTGTGGCCCTCATCTCATCCTCTTTTTGTTCTCTCTTGTAACCAGAACAATCTAATCCCTCAGTTGTTCTCTGAACTAGAGATCCTCACACGCTCTCATATTTCTCTCAGCACATCCAGGTCACACACCCCCCTGTGGGCATGGTCTCCTTCTTTTCTTCCTTTGTCTGTATTCTTGCATGCCTTTTTCCTCCCCAGGAAGGTTCTGGACCTGTCCTCTTCCTTCTGTTAGAAGGAACTTGGGTCAATCTGGGCCTACAGGAAACTGCACTCTGTGGTACTTCGGGATGACAGTTTTTTTGTCTCCTCAGCCAAACCATCCATGCTTCCATTCATTGGGGTAGTTGATTTTTCAACCACCAATCATTTTCTCATTAACTGATTTTTCCTTGGGATCAAGATGAGGCTTATTATTTCAACAAATAGAATTTGGGTCATTTTGACATAATGAACCCTCTCTACAATTTTCTCACTCTTTCCTCTAGTGATATCATGGCCAGTGCTTCTAGGATTCACTCCCATAGTCAGTTATTGGCAATCTAAGAAACAATACATTTACATTTCTCACATGACATAGCATGGTAATCATAATTAATGATTAATTATAAGCTGGGGAAACATGGGTATTACAGTTTTGGAATGCAAAGAATGAACATAACATCTCTCTTCCCACTATACATTCCTTCACATTTCCAAAGACTTTGCTTATTTATTTGTCTTAGCCTTGTTTGAGTCTTAGCCACATTCTTTTTTGTGGAGTGTAGACGTAACACCTCTGCTTTGACTCCTTCATTCTTCTACATGGATAAAGCTCTACATTGTTTTCCTTAGCCATTTTCAAAGGAATAGACTCATTATTTGTCATAGAGTGCAAAGGTGACACCTCTTCTTTGACTCCTCCATTCCTCAGGGTAGAGACGTATTTTGACGTCTTTAAGCCACAAAAATTTTTCGTTACACACATAATCCCATGGTTGAGGGATTCATACACGCATGAAATACAAGTGGTTCTTAAGCGCACATATGTTGGCCACCCTTGTAACCCATGTTGGTACCCCTTTGAGTGGTAGCGCATCAGACAACACCTGTGTACTGATCAAACTATATTTCCTGAAGCCCTCTTTAGATAAATCGATCGACCGCCTGGCTGCTATAGTGCCACCGAGAACAACACTCAGGAAGATACTCTCTAGTACATGGGTAGTCAGGTAGTACGGCTAAGGGTACGGTCTATCCTCCTTAGTTAGTTCCCTGAGATATTGGGTCGAGTACTACTGTTGGACCTCACACATATATCAGAGAGCTATAGCACAAGGAAAACCCTTGTCTGTAGAACCCTTGAATACCTAACCCTTGGGGACAACAACATAAACAAATCAAAACAGAGAAGATCTATTGTCGTGCAACTGTGTTCGGGTTTCCAAGTAACTACACATTTCTTCCTGGTTAAGAATTTGGGCATTTCATCACTGGAGTATTCTTCAGAATGGAGTATAACTCC
>JZKD02S1925154.1:574971-601880 GCA_000966675.3 Picea glauca | reverse complement strand
AACTGGTCATTTCCCTCAATGCTCTCACTGGCTTCTCAGCCCCCCAAACCCTCAAGCTAATCAGTTACATCAAGCATTGGAAGGTCATAATTTTGGTTGATAGTGGAAGCACCCATAATTTTATTCATCGCTGCATTGCCCAAGAAACTCATTGCTACATCCATGCCATCAATAATTTACAAATCATGATTGTCAATGGGGGATCAATGAAATATGGAGGGCATTGTGAAAATGTGTGTCTCCAAATTAGTGACTACCACCTAAAAGCTCATATGTTTGCTATCGACATGGGCAGTTGTGACATTGTGTTGGGTTCAGACTGGCTAAGGACTTTGGGTCCCATTCTCATGGTTTTTAAGGAATTAACCATGCAATTCGATCAGGAGTGCCACCAATATAAGTTCCAAGGCATAACTGCCAATTCACCTAAGATCATTAGTTCCCATCGCATGGAAAAGCTGCTCAAAAAAGGTCATTCTGGTGTTATTTCCCAACTCCATGCCATACAAGCAACAGTGACACCCTCGGTTCCGCAATACCTCCAAGAAATCCTTTCTAAAAATAAAGTGGTATTTTCCACTCCCCAGGGACTCCCTCTTTCCCATGGTGTTCATGATCATTCCATTCCCCTTGTACCCGGAAGCCTTCCTCCCAATATCTGTCTGTATCGTCACCCCTTTTCCCAAAAAAATGAAATTGAGAAAATGACCCAAGAACTCCTTAATGCAGGTGTTATCCTCCCTAGTACGAGACCCTACTCTTCTCCTGTGATCATGGTCCTAAAGAAAGAAGGTTATTGGTGAATGTGTCTTGACTTCCGTGCCCTCAACAAACTTACCATTAAAGAAAAATTCCCCATTCCTGTCATTGATGACCTCCTGGATGAATTGAGTGGCGCTCAATTCTTTACTAAACTTGATCTTCGTTCGGGCTACCACCAGATACATATGAAAGAGGTAGACATTCCCAAAACTGCCTTTAGAACTCATGAGGCCCACTATGAGTTTTCGTTCATGCCCTTTGTCTTGTGTAATGTCCCCTCCACCTTCCAAAGCCTCATGAATCATGTCTTCCATCATTTTTTCTTAGTTTTCTTTGATGATATCCTCATCTATAGAAAAACTTGGACATACCATATTGCTCATGTGGATAGAGTTCTCCATCTACTCTCTCAGAACCAACTTTTCCTAAAACAGTCTAAATATTCTTTTGGCGCCTCAGAAGTAGAAGACTTGGGTCATCTGGTTGGCAAGGATGGCGTCAGGGTGGATCCAAAAAATATTGAAGCTATGCAATACTGGCCTCACCCAAAGACTCTCAAAAGATTGAGTGGATTTCTGTGCTTAATATGTTATTATCGCAAGTTTGTTAATAATTATGGAAAGATTGTAGCAACTCTCACTGCTCTTCTAAAAAGAACTCTTTTTCTTGGACTCCAGCCATTGCTCAATCTTTTCAAACCCTGAAGATCCCCATGTGCACCACT
This sequence comes from Picea glauca, assembly GCA_000966675.3. Lineage (NCBI taxonomy): Eukaryota > Viridiplantae > Streptophyta > Pinopsida > Pinales > Pinaceae > Picea > Picea glauca. The sequence continues at coordinate 600,394 of JZKD02S1925154.1, read as the reverse complement.
CCATTCCTAGCCTTTCCCAATTTCACAAAGACCTTTGTCTTGGAATGTGATGCCTTAGGGAAAGGAATTGGTTTTGTCCTTATGCAAGAGGGTTGGCCTTTGGCCTTTACCGGCAAGAAACTATTTGAAAGAAATATGGGCAAATCAATCTATGAAAAGAAAATGTTGGCTATTATGCACGTCGTTGATCTGTGGCGCCCTTATCTATTGGGGAAACGTTTCCAAATTAAGATAGACCATCAAAGCCTCAAGTATTTTCTGGAACAACGCATTTCCTCCCTGGAGCAACAAAAATGGGTGACTAAGCTATTTGGATATGATTATGAGATCATTTACAAGAAATGAAAAGACACTGTGGTGGCGGATGCACTTTCCTGAAAATATGAAGATGAAGGATGCCTTTTTTCTCTTTCCTTCATTGTACGGGATTGGCTCCAAGCCGTTCGCCAGGAATGGCTACAAGATCCAAAAAGTTCACATCCAATCTAACAATTGCAGTCCAATGCTCCAACTTCCCCAGGGTACTCTTAGCTCCATGATGAGATTCGATACAAAGGTTGTTTGTATTTAAGTAAATAATAAAAGCTTAAATCCATGGTACTTTCTGAGGTTCATGCTACACCCACAACAGGGAACTTCGGGTTCACCAAAACCTATGACAGGTTCAAACGTTCTTTTTTCTGGGATGGTATGAAATAGGACATTCGTAATTTTGTCGCTGAATGTGATGTGTGTCAACGCAATAAGGGAGAAACAGTCAAATATCCAGGCACACTACAACTTCTTCCAATTCCACCTGCTATTTGGAAGGCTCTCTCTATGGATTTTATTACAGGCTTACCCAAATCGAGAAATAAACCAGTCATCATGGTGGTTTTTGATCTCCTTTCCAAGTATGCTCATTTCTGCGTTCTTCAACACCCGTTTACAACATCCACAGTGGCTCAAATTTTCATGGATCAGGTCTTCAAGCTTCATGGCATGCCACACTCTATTGTTTATGATCGTGACCCAACTTTCACAAGCAATTTTTGGCAAGAACTGTTCAAGCTACAAGGCACCCAATTGCATCTCAGCACAACTTATCATCCCCAGACTGATGGTCAAACAGAAGTTGTCAACAAGTGTTTAGAAACATATTTGAGGTGTTTTTCCTCGGAAAAGAAAAATCAGTGGGCTCAATGGTTACCCCTAGTTGAATGGTGGTACAACACTTCATACCATACAGCTACATGCATGACTCCTTTTTAAGCGGTATATGGACAAAATCCACCTTCATTTTTCTCATACTTACCTGGTGTCTCAAAGGTCTAGGCAGTTGACCAAACAATTATAGTTCGAGAGGCTATTCTCCGTACCCTCAAAGAGAATTTGGTCATGGCATAGAATCACATGAAGCAACAAGCAGATCAAGGTCGCTCTGAACGTCAATTTGTAGAAGGGGATTAGGTGTTACTTCGACTACAACCTTACAAACAAAATCCCCTCAAGGCCGAGCATTGTCAGAAGCTAGCGCCCAAATTTTATGGTCCTTATACCGTTCTCAAGCATGTGGGACAAGTAGCCTATCAGTTAGATTTTCCCAGTCATTCGAAGCTACATCATATTTTCCATGTTTCATGCTTAAAGAAGGTGATTGGAACTAAGTTCCAAATTCAAACCAACCTTCCCGAGTTAACCGAAGAAGGATCCATTTGGCTACAACTACAAGCATTTTTTGACCAGCGTGAGTGTCACCTACGTCAGAGAACCATCAAGGAAGTGTTAGTCCAGTGGAAAGATAGAACTCCAACAGATGCCACTTGGGAACCAACTACCATTTTGGAGCAATTTCCACATCTCAAGCCTTGAGGACAATGTTTTTTTTAAGGGGGAGGACATGTTAGGGTCCTAACCTGCACATAGGTAGAAAAATATATTCGGATGTAATAAAAGTCAATATTAATAAGGCCTTGCAATAAAATAGAATAAGTCGAACATAAGAAGACCTAATAGAAGCTTTCGCTTCTAGAAGGATCTTCCTCTAGATGCTTCTTTTGATAGACATATTTAGTATAAATAGGAGTCAAGGGTATGAGAACCCTAGCTTGGATATTATTGTAATAGAGCTCTACTCAACTGGAGGTTGCCCCCTCAAAGAGGCCAGTGAACATTTCTTTCAGAATCAAAGTGTTATTTCTGTTGTTATTCTTATATCATTTCAGTGCTATTGTGGTTATTGTTCTGGTTATATTGTTGTTATTCTGCCATTTCTAGCATTTTATTTTTGTTCTGCATACTTTTTATATCTGGTATATTACATTTTGGTTCATTCCTTATAGCCCCACGAGACTGTCTAAGTTACTTATCTATCCAATGACCTCTTGTTAGCTCACCCTTTTGGTTTAGAATTTTGTTGTATATCAACTAGCTTTCAACGAATTTAATGATGCAGATGAGATCTTATTAATGGAGTGGGAGGATAGTGGGCAGAATCTTTATTGTTAGCAGTTTACGTGACCTCTTCATTCATTACTCTACTGGTTTTCTCGGTTCTCTCCCATCTGATGAGACTGGGAAACTGAAAATTATATCAGTCTTTCCCTAAGGTGGCATCATTTCGAAGGTTTTTGAACTTTCCTAATGGAAAGTGAGGTCACGACTCTCCTGGGTGCGGAGGACGTGGATCATTGGGAGCGACAGGGACTATTAACATCAATGGACGAGCTGTGTAATAATTATTACAAGCGAAATAGTCATAACTGTGATTTTAACATCTCATCAACTCAACAGCCAGTGTCCCCATTTTCCCATAATGCTTGCACTCGTCCTACGCATTCGACAGGTAGAGAGACAGGTCTGAGAATACACCAACCTGTAGAACTACAGCCAAAGGAGGCAATTGTGGGTGTATAAACAGTCTAGAGAGACCAGGCTAAGGATGCACAAGGAATTTATCCACAGAGTGTTGATTTTATCCCTCCTTCTGAGCCTAGAACTTTGGAGCGACAGGGGGATCCTTTCTATCTGAAGCGAGGTGCCCACAAGCGACCACAGCGAGTGTGGAAGAAAAAAAGGAAAAAACATCATTTAGTAATGGGTATGGATGTTGGCTTAGAAGAAACCTGCAACCTTTCACTATTTGCCTTGGTGGGTAAGCTAGCATATAGGTCTTGATGCACACAGAAGCTCTCAGAGTGGATGAAATTCTCTTGGGAACTTGTTCTGGGTTACTCACCTGAGATTTTATCTTTACTGAGAGGTTGGTTAGGTTTTATTTTTAAGAGCCTAGATGACTCGATGTGTATCTTAGATAAGTTTTTGGGATATGGGGGAGGAAGCTTGATGTTGAAGCGGTGATGCATCAACTTCGACCCAACAACAGACTACTTCAGCTTCTGCCACCTCTGGGTTTTCCTCCCGAGACTACCACTTTAGCTATGGAATGCAAAGGCTTTGGAGCTGATACGTAATGCTTTAGGCCATTTTATTAAGGTAGACGAACAAGCTCTATGTGTTGCTGATAAGAGAATGGAAAAGGTTCTTGTCGAGGTTGACATTCATGCAAGGTTATTGGAAACACTGGATATAGAGTGAAGGGGTCATTTTTTCATCCAACGGTTGGATTACCTGGGCCTCCCTTTTCGTTGTTCTCTTTGCATATGAACATGAAATTTGTGAAAGGACTATACATAGACTTATGGAGCTCTATTAGAGGAGGACTCCTCGGAGGATAACCCTGTTGATAGATACACTCCTTTGCGGGATCATCAAGACATGGGAGTTTTTTAGGGTTTGAGGAATGAGGAGAGCCCTGAACCGACGGATACTACTTTCACTGGTAAGCTTAAACTCTTTTGTCCTTCATTGTATAATTCACTATCTTCTTGGGAGAGAGATCACTTAGATAGTCATTTTCTTTCGGACTCGATACATCAAACAGAGGTTGGTAAAAAAACCAAGTTGGACTCTGAACTTTTGACTCCAGTCACAACTACTATCCGTCCAGTGACCCTTCCAGAGCCACAACCCCTTCAAGACTTGAGCTCACCTGCCCTCCCTATATCCATAGACAAGGAAGACTCCTTAGTTGTTTCTGGTTATGGTGAACTTACCACTAGTGATCACTCTCTGGATAGGATGATCTCTGCTTTAGTTCCCTCCTTTAGCGAAAACTTAAGCTCCATCCCAATCCCGACTTACCTGGGGAAGGAGGTAGTCACCGGATCTAGCTCTAAGGGTGTTCACATTGATTCCTCGAGTATAGGGATAGATACAGGGAAGGAACCGACGTGGTCACTAGGTTTGGGTCTTAAATTATCTCTTATTAAAACCAGGAGTTCTCGTAAAAAGGCGGGAACCTTGGTTTCCTTACCTGCTAGACAGTCTACTACTAATATAGAACAAGAGGCACTTAGAGGCATGAAAGCCCTTGCAAGGGAAAAATCATGATCCTTATCTCCCTCAATGTCTGAGGGGTGGGAGGCCTCGTAAAATTGGCCTCCATGAGAAGACTTTTAGCAAAAACACAACCTAATGTAATTTTCCTATACGAAACATTGGTGGATGTGGAAAAGGCAAGAAACTTCTTGTATTTGCTCAGACCAGAGTGAATGACCTGTGCAGTGACCTCTGTTGGAAATTCTGGTGGGCTACTTGTTTCATGGGATCCTATTTTCTTTGACTTAGTGCTAGTCATAAGTTGTGGCAACAGTTTTTTGCTAGGTACTAGCTTAGCGAATAAAATGAAGGTGTCCTTCCAGAATGTGTATGGACCTTGTCTAGATCGCGAGAAATTCTGGGAAAACGTTGATGAAGTGGGTCTTTTAGCATTTGATGATTTGATAATGGCAGGTTGCATGAAATTCACGACAAGTTCAGAGGAGGTTTGGGGAGAGTCGGTGCTGGTAGATCCTTTGGCAGGCTTTTTTAAGGAGATTTTTTCAAAAAACAAACTGGTGGATGTGGCTCTTGCTGAGATGGTCCCGACGTGGGAAAATGGAAGGTCCAGAACTGAAGGCAGAGAAAAGAGATTAAACAGAATCTATGTGGCAGAGGACATGCTCACAACCTCTTGTAGATATAGAGCTTGGGTTGAATTTCCTTATATATCTGATCACGCCCCAATGTTTCTACAACTGGATGAAGAACTACCCGCGACATCCCATCCTTTCTAGCTAAATCCAACCTAGTTAAACGATGCCTCCTTTGATACATTGTTGTGCGAGGTGTGGACCGATGCAACACTTCAACAAACAGAGGGAGCACAAAGAAGACTAGCAGGGATATTATCAACTCTGAAAGCCCGGGTGAAGGTCTGGTCAATATAAAAACGACTCCGGGAACGTTTAGAGATGGAAAAAATTAAAGGAGGTCTAAATGACCTATTCTAACAGAAGGTGCAGGGATTACAGATTGAGGATTTTGAGCATCAGGTGAGGATGTTGGAGGATGATTGCAAAAAACTGTTACTGGAAGAGGAAGAGAGGTGGCAACATAAGAGTATGACTATCTAGATCACAAGCAGAGAAAAAAATACAAAGTTCTTTCATTGATTCGCCAGCTTTAGAAGAAATAAAAAACACATATGGGAGATTGAGGATGAAGATGGCATGATCCATTCAGATAAAGAGACCATAAAGGATGAAGCTACCAATTATTTTAAATCCTTCTATTAGGATACGAGAACAAATAATATTGGTGATCAGGTTTCTACAGTAAGGTTATTTCCTAGAATGATGTTGGAGGAGGAAGTCTTAAATCTAGAAAATCCTTCCTCAAGGGAGGAAATTCTAGAGGTTCTAAAAGGATTTTCAAAGGATAAAAGTCCCAGGCCAGATGGTTGGACTGTAGAATTTTTTCTAAATTTCTTCGAGCTAGTCGGGCAGGATTTGCTCGATGTTGTGGAGGAGTCTAGATTAAAAGGAGAAGTAATAAAACATATTATCTCAACTTTCATGGAACCAATTCCTAAAGTTAATTGCCCTAATACTTTCTCTGATTTCCATCCAATCGCTCTGTGCAATCTTTGCTACAAGATCATTGCAAAAATTATAGCAAAGATAATTTTTCCTATTCTCTCCCGAGCGCTATCAGAGGAACAACTAGGATTTCTCAAGGGCAGGTAGATCTTAGATGCTATTGGAACGGCACAGGAGTGCCTGCACAACATAAATTCAAAAAAAAGTCAAGCTATTATATTAAAGCTAGATCTCAAGAAGGCATATGACTGCATAAACTGTGACTTTTTTAGGTCAATCGTTCTTCAATGTGGCTTTGGGCTGGCAACAACAAACTGGATAATGGGTTGCATAATTATGCAATCCTAATCAATGGGGAGGAAATAAAATTCTTTCAGAGTAAGAGAGGACTTCGTCAGTGCTGCCCCTTGTCGCCCTTCCTCTTCATACTTGTGATGGAAGGTCTTAGTTTAATGCTAAAAAAAGGTCAAGTAGAGGGGTGTTGACAGGGATAAAAGTATCCCGAATCATAAATATTTTACACATGCTTTTCGTGGATGATGTGATTATTATGTCAAAATCCAAGATGTCTGAATGGATCGAGATCAATAAAATTATTAGTATCTTCTGTTGGGTGTCAGGACTGAGAATTAATGTGCAAAAATCGACCTTCCTTCACACTGGAGTTCAGCAGGAAACTCTTGACGAGTCAAATGTTTTATTTAATTTTTATTTCAAATATCTATGGGGAGACTTTAAATACTTGGGGTACTTCCTAAAACTAGATAGATTTAAAGCCGAGGACTGGAGTTGGCTCATTGAAAACTTCGAACTTAGAATCGATCACTGGTGTAACAAGCTGCTATCTTTGGGAGGCTGGTATGTTTTAGTAAAGACAGTATTGTAAAGTCTACCAGTTTATTGGTTGGAATTAACGCACATTTTGTTGTATGTTCTAACAAAGATCCGACAGTTGGTATTTTCCTTCTTGTGGTCCGACAACAAGAAAATTCGAAGCTATCATTTGTGTAATGGGAGTTTGCCTCGAGGCCTAAACTTTATGGAGGTTGGGGGTTTAGAAACATCTTCATCTTCTACAGGGATCTAGATTCTAATACTCTATGGAGAGTATTGACGAAGAAAGGAATATGGAACCGGGTGATAAAATATAAATACTTGCTTTATGAATCGGTCCATACTTGGTTAAGATCGGCCTCAGTGGTTACGACTTATGGATCACAGACCTCGAAAAACTTGATCAATTCTTTACCACTTGTTTTATAATGCCTGGCATGGAATCTGGGCTCAGGACATTCTATAGTTATTGGGAAAGATGTTATCTTGGGAATGGGAAATAACTATTTTTTATCAAAATAATTAGTTGATAATCTGAACCAAAAAAACGTTCACCTGCTTTATCAAGTGAGTTGTGATCTATTGCAGGGAACACTTTTCTCAACCTGGTTAGATTGTATAGATTTGGAGCTCGAGGGAGACTTAGCTTCTGAATGGGAAAAGTACAAAAATCTTTTGATAAGATCAGGAATTCACCTACAAGATCGTCCATATGTTTTATTATGGACGGGAGGTGATAATTCAGGACAACTAATTGTCAAAAATGTTTACAATGTAGTTGTGGAAAAAATTTGGAAATTTAAAGTAGGACAGTGGAGGAAAAACCTGTGGAATTGGGACTGTCCTTTAAAATTCAAGTTATTTGCATAGTTGGTAGCGGAAAATAAAGTTCTAACCTGGAAAAATCTACAAAAAAGAGGTTGGGTGGGGCCAAGGATTTGTTTCCTATGCAAGGGAAAAAGAGAGTTTGGTAAGCATCTCTTTGTGAATTGTCCTTTCACTATTTCAGTATTGAATAGGGTAAAAAATTCGCTAAATCTCACGAGTGGATGGAATGGTCTGTCAATGAATGAATGCTTCTAAAATTGGGCAAAGCAAAATCCCTATTTTCCTACTATGCCTGCTTTCTTATGCTGGTTTATTTTGCTTGAAAGAAACTTGAAAATATTTGAGGCAAATTCCCCTTCAATACAAAAGATAGTTTTAAAATCTATTGGTGCAGCAAACAACTATGGATTTAAGGAAAAAGACTCTCTTCCTCGAACTATACATGTGCATATTCCAGAAGACAGAGCCATTGGATGGTTCGACGAGGCAATGCAACAATTTGGTGAACAAAGTGGGGTTGGAGGTATGATTAAGATTAATAGTAACACTTCAATTTTGTGGACTCTAAACTGTGGTCGAGGAACAAACACTAGGGATGAACTTTTGGGGGCTTGGGCCTCTTTAATATTGGTTGTAAGATTGCCAATTCTAGATTTACTTTTGCTAGGGGACTCTAAGATAGTTATTGACTGGATAAATCAGAAGGGATCTCTCCAGGTTGTAGCACTAGAAAGTTGGAAGGAAAGGATTAAAGACACTCTCACTTATTTCAGGAATATAACTTTTGCACACATATTCAGAGAAGAGAATCAAGAGGCAGACAGATTATCTAAAGTGGCTTTAACAAATCTACCTGGAAGCATAGCTTATAACCAATGGGAGGATGGTCATGAGGGGCCCACTCTATACTTAAAGATGTTTTAATTGTTTCAGAGGTATATTTTTTTACAGACTAGATAAAGTGTGTTGGTCTCTTTAGCCATAGTTTTCAGCAATGCATGAGGGACAATACTTCTATTTTTTGAATTTTTCCCTCTTCTTGCTATGTAATGGATGTTGCCTACATTATAAGTTTTTTCCAGTTATGAGCTCAATGTTAGCTATGTATGATGCCAAAATAGCACAAGATCAAAGGAACTATGTTTGTAAGGACACTTGTAAGAGAACTTTTTATATTTTTATGAATATAAAAGAGAAATTTCCAGAGGAAAAAAAAAATTTTAAAACTCATTTACACCATTAAAAACTAAAAACAACTAATACAACATGGAATTTTAATGATAAAAATACATACTTTCAACACAAACTAGAACTACTCTACCCTGTTGGACGTGGAAATAAATATAAAAAAACATCTCCATCATTGCTAGCATCACTAATACTTTTATGTTTCAGCGTTGGCTAAACGTTCTACCTTTTGGGTTTTTTGGCCGGAATCCGACGATGTAAATCTGTACAAAATCGTTATTTTCTGTTGTTTAAATTGCATTTATGAGTGCATAAATGGATTCATCGTGCTGAAAAACCCTTGAGGCACTTGGATTATACAAACTTAGCCACTCAAATCTGCAAATCCAACCATTCCTCACCGGATTTCAGACAAAATCAAACGAAAAAAACACCAGAAAACTGCCAAAAGGTAGAATGTTTAGTCTACACTTTCTGTTTATATTTATTGTCATGGGCTACAACTACTTTCACATGCAAACTAAAAGACAATTTCCTAAAGTATGGGAAAGGAAAAGCTTAAAAATATACAAGGTAGAAAAGTGTAAGAAAAGAATAGAAGAATACTCGAACGAATTACTTGTAAAATGCAAATAAGCTATATAGAATGTGCGAAAAAGTGCAAGATCAATAAATTCAATTACATGCAAAATAGACATAATTTTGGGTAACTAATACCAAATAAGTCTCTTTCACAATCATAAAATGGATGTAAGTCATATAGATAAGAATGTAAAGACAAAATAAAAGGATATATCACAATAGAGAATGATGATGGTGTCTACTCTCATCCATGTGCCAATACCCAATTTGATTTTGAAATTGCAAATTTTTATTTAAAGGCTAAGAGCAATAAATAAGTCAATATGTTCTTCAAGCAAATTTGATCCATGGCATATGGGATATTAATGAGAATAAAAGGAGGATCACGTAGAAGCACTTGAAGATTTGACATGTGTAGTTTTCTAGGTTCATAATTGAGTTTTCATGCTAGAGAAGACCAAATACAACCTCATACACCGGTGGCATCTATACCATTGTTTCCTCAACTTTCGGCATTATCAAAGCCTATTGTGCTTCTCTGTGATCTCACATTAATAATATTAATGTGGTTGTTGCTAATATACAATTTATAGAATGAATCGTTAATGTTTTGACTTATTTTGCTGAAATGTTTTGATTTCTTAGAAAAGAAACGGTTCAAAGATAAAATATAAGAAAAATGTAAGATATAGTTACAAGTAAAAATAATTTAATAGTTTAGTAGAAATATTTTTATTCCCAAAAAAAGATATAATATTATTATGAAAATCAAGTCAATCATTGTAGAAAACTAAATTCTCTTTTAAAATCATGTTATATATATATTCCATAGACATGATTCACATTATAAAAGCCAACTATTTAGAAATATAAAGTCTCTTTTAAAATCACGTTATATATATATTCTATAAACAAGATTCAATTTATTAAACAAGATTCAATTTATTGTAGAATATTATGAACCAGCTCGATGCTTTCATCTTACTACTGTCACAAAATTTGGATTAACAATCATCCTTGATTCAAACATGTTCACTCTTGTTGATGTCACAGTGCTCCATTTTCTTTGGATAATGACTTCTTTCCATTTATGTTATTATCATGTTTATGTCATTGTGTAGTTGTGTTTTGTTTCTCCTTTTTATCATATTTTAGTTTATGTTATTGTGTAGTTTTATCTCACAACACTTCACCATGCAAACATTTATACAGGTAAGAATCATTGTCCTTAAGTGAATATTGATATATGAAAATGTTTTACTTAAAATTACAGTTTTTTAATTAATAATTTTATTATATTTAAAAGATAATTTTAAAATTATTTTATTTTTATTTTTGTTTTTTATAAATAAAAAATCTTTTAAATATTAAAATTATTAGTTTTTTTAATATATTTTATTTATTTATTCACAAGTAAATTATTCGTAAAAAAAATATAAATAATAACCTTACTTAAATAAAAATATTTACAATCATACAATATCATATTATTAATAATAACTATGTATCTTTTTTTCCACATAAATTTTTTCTTTGAAATATAATTATTCACATATCAAATTGTTACATCAAAAAGATGTCTTAGATTGATTCATCACAAAAACTGAAAAAAGGATTCTAAATCTTGAGTCTAAACTCCAACTATCTCTAAAAGTACCATAATTACATTGTCATTCTGCATCATATTGCCCTACCATCATGCCACACTGTGTATCTATTACAAGGGAGTTTACCTCCCTGTATATGAATTTTTACCTAGCAAGTCATTGCCACTAAATAGAAAAAGTGACTTATCAATGTGGAATTAGCATTAATTAGTTATGCTCGAAGTCCAATAACAAGTATTGGCACTGTTTAAAAATTTAAAAGATGAAACGATTTCTTTAAAATCTGGCCAGACGGAAGATATATAAAAAATAAAAAATAAATAAAAAAAATTAGATCTGAAAAAAAAATTGTTCTGAAAATATATAAAAAAATAGAAAATAAAAAGTAGATCTGAAAAAAAAAAAAATGCCAGGCAATTCTCAAAGACTGGTGAGAAGGTCATATAATAATTACGTCAAAAGGCGTATACCTATTGGATATGGGCACAATTAATCACCTTTTAATCTAAAATTCTAATTCGATGGCTAACAATTGAGGATGTTGGCATATTCTTAGTCGTCCTCTCAAATCAATGAATGAAATTTAATATTGATAACTTCCTTGCATTTATAAATGCATACGTTTACTTGTTTACTTTTTCACATTTACTTAATATGATTAATAATTTACTACCCTAACAAGTGATTGCCAAGTTTACCTAATTAACCAAGATTAAAGTGTCATATTGTTACACGTACTTGTTTTATTTTGGGGATATATTTATGAATCTGAAGCGGCAGACTCTTGAATTCCACATTTATTGCATGTATGTGTTTTATTTTGGGGATATATTTATAAATCTAAAGAATTTGAAGCAACTGACTCTTAGATTCATCAGTCACTCTTGAATCTGAAGCAGCCGACTCTTGAATCTGAAGCAGCCGACTCTTGAATCTGAAGCAGCCTATCAACATTCATCAGCCACAACTTAAGTGATTGTGCTAGTTTAGAATCGCATGGAACATGCATTAGGAGAAATTGATGTTGATCTACTGGGTAAGGAAGGAACAATATGAATCAATCTAGACAACATTGACAATATAGAGAAATTAAGTAAATAATGAATCTAGACAGCATGGATAATAATCATATTATGTGCCCCGTATGGGGTGACACGTGGTGACGCCCTACCACATGGATCAACATCAAGCCACAACTTAAATACTATAGGCCGCTCCCCATCCCTTCCGCATTTACAATGGTAGTCGTCCATTACAACCGCTATACAGAGGAGGGACTTCTCCCTCGCGCGAATGCACTTGCACAACCATCATTCAATATGACAGGGTTAATAGGCATCCATGCGATGTCGTCATTTGGAAATTCAAAAGTTGGAGAACCCAGACAGAGCTGATTCACTCTCGTTTTTGGACCTCCCCACCGGTTGGGAGCTCTGGTGCAGTTCTGGTTCATTCTCGTTTTGGTTCATTCTCTCTGTATCTCTATCCACCCCTCATCAGCAATGACAAGGAAGCGAGGTAGGCCTCGTCGAGGCTCGTCCTGGTACACCCAAAAAGAGCAGAGGAAAAGAAGGAAGAACCTGGAGCGCGCTCTGTCAATGGCGACTTCCATCCTCCGGCAGCGAGCACGAGCCGACCAATTGGCACTCCATGCCATTATCGATGAGCCTGGGACAGAACATAGCATGCACACCATGGCAATTGAGCCTGGAATCTGTCTGAAGGGAGGCGTTGCGGACGAGTTTCCAACCTGTTATGTTGAAGAAACGTCGTAACTGGAGAATTTAGCAACCACCCTGGAACCCCAAGCCATGGTGCCTGAAATACAGGCTGGAAGTGGTCTGAAGGGAGAGCTGACAGATGAATTCCCAATTTGTTTTATTGAAGAAATACTATGGACGGGTGACTACAGCCCCACCAGCCATGCTGAGAAGGCAACGAGTGAGGACGAGGCTTAGGACAATGCCTGCGCAGAAATGAATGTGGACGAGACCAGAGCATGGATGAATGTGGACTTGGCCAGAGCAGGAATGAACGTGATCGAGGCCAGAGCAGGGATGAATGTGGAAGTGGGGAACGAAACCTTCAACGAGGCAAGAAATAATGATTTTCATGGTCCACGTCCCCGAGGTGTAGGAGAGTTGGTGACGGAGTGTGTTGTTAAGCCACTCCGTGATGTTAAAGTCACCGGTTCAAAACCTACGGGGACAAAAAATCCAACCATGTTAAGGGTTAGTGTGGCTCAGGCCGGGTGCGATCCCCGGGTGATTTTGACGGCTTAGATGCCCTGAGTCACAGTTTCTCAAGCCACAGGTTAATCACGTAGCCAACAGGTCCCGCACAAATTAACAAACAAAAAAAAATGATTTGCATGATCCACTCCTCCGTGCAGAGCATCTGGCTCTAGTGTTCGAACTCCGAGGCCACATGGAAAACCAGGAGCACAAATCCCTCCTCATGGGACAACATTTGGACTTGCTCTTTGATGCATACTCCAACACTCCAGCAAAGCGGAAATGTCCAATGTGCGCGCAGCCGTTTGCCATCCCAGCCAGATCCACATGGCAGAAAGGCAATGGCGACAGGTCACCGGGTATCTGAGTTCTCCTATGCTAGTTTGTTTTCTGTTTTATCATGCTGTTGCTAAATGTAAACTTGAACTATGGCCATCTGTCCTGGTTTCCTTCGGGCATGACAGAGGGAAAAATAGTTTTTAGCTTATCTTCCTAGACTCATTTCACTCCAAACTATGCTATTTTCTGGTAAAATGACAGCATTTTTGGTGGCTCAGGACAACTATATCTCTGGGTATTTTGTCAATGTTTCTCCGTTAACTTAATATAGCAGGTACTATATTTTTTACTTAAAAAAAAAATAATCATATTCTGTGGACAATACAGAGAAATTAAGTAATAGTGAATCTACAAAATGGGCCCATAATGTTACCTTATTAAGGATCTGTATTCATCTATTCAAAACAAAAATTGCAAGTTAACTCCAGTCTACTGCGGATAGATGATGCAATTACTATACTTCCAGTGCAGAAAGTTACAAACATATTAATCCAATCATTAATGCAATTACTTTACTTATAAACAAATTAATCCAATCATTATGTCCTTTTTATGGGATTCAATAAAACATTACAATTCTGTAACAATTGGAGGTGGACGCAGTGTACACAAAGCCATTGGAGACGAAATCAATAGTAATTGCTAGGGGCCAAACCACAAATCGTTGGGTATAACTATATGTGATTTGGGTATCTGGTATCTCTATATGTGATGTGAAGAGATGCATTATGATGAGATAATTCTATTGTGCCACATTTAGAGAGGAAAAATTAAACTCTATACGGTAAGTAAAGTAAATCATTGGTTCATTGTTTTTCATTACTCTGAAAGGCGTACACCTATTGACCATTGGCACATTTAATAGGTTTTTAGTGCTTAATCAGTTTTGTATGGACACGATTAAATATTGATGGAATATTCTTAGTAGTCACAATAAATCAATGGTTGTGATTTCAACCACTAACTTCCTCACTATTATAAAGACATCAGTTTACATGTTTACTTTTTTTATTTTTACTTAATCATATTTAAAATTTACTATGGTGGCTAGCTGATTGCCACGTATGAGTGATTAGGGTTTCATTTTCTATGCCAACTTAAACCTTTGGCCTTCACCAACCACGTTTTGGACACACTGCCTCCTTCCAGCCAACTCCTTCGGACTCCTTCCATCCACCTCTGGGCCGTTTCTCTTTCCCAGCAGTTCAAGTTTTGCAAGCCGTCCTTTCGGCGTTCACCAGCCACGAATTTTCAAGTTCTCATAGTATTTTTGTACTAGGTGTACGCCCATGGTCAATAGGTGTATGCCTTTCGGAAAAACTCTAAAATCATGCTTACCTGAGAGCCCATTTCAGAAGCAAAGCAAGCAAGAATCTATGTGTAGATCCAGACTTGAGTTGGTAACAATATGGAGAATCTCAGCAATAGTGGTCGGTCATTCTTCGTCCGGGAAAGTGATATGCCTGAGAACAATGCTGAGCAACCCATCTTGAAGCCGTCGTGTGTTGAACAATTTTTGTTTGGAGTCGGTGAGGATAAAGATGCATGGTGAAGTTTCCATTTGGAGTCCCTGAGGGAGAAAGATGAGTGAAGGGAGGAGATTTGTCAATTACCAACGAACAGATTAATACAAAATCTATAAGGTATTTAATTATAAAAGAATTAAAACTAGTATAGTATGCATAATATTGTGAAAATAAAAAATAAGTACAAAAGTTAAAACAAAGAATACTAATCACATTTCGCAACAACAGAGAAAGAAGGAAAAATATCTTGCAGCAAAGAAGAACGAAAATGGGGCAATGGTATTCTTTTATTGTTTAGCTAACAGAGAAATGGTTCACAAGACTTAAAAATTTCTTTAGGGACATTTACATTTAACTAGGAGAGATCTCAAATGTTTTCAGATATATTAAAAGCTAAACATTTTTGAGAAACCTCCAAATGAATGTAACAATCAAAGTATGTGTTGTCACAACCCAACAATAATGCATCCACTATAACACCATGTGGTAAGTGAGTCCAAGGAGGACATTCATCACTTTATGAGACATTCGTAGGCAATTACTTACTGTAAAAAACTAAAAGTGCAATTTAAATATACTAGTTTTTGAACGATTTCTGGTAACATTTTTTGAGTGGATTTGTTTAAAATTTGGTTAAAAATTCAAAATTCATTTACATATTCAAAAATGTAATTTCAATAATGAAAAACAATAATTTCATAAAAAAAAAAATGTATATAATCTAGTTTTAATGATACTTGTGGAGCCAAAAAAATAGAATATTTAAATTTTTTCATAAATAAAATAAAAATCTGAAACGTGTTATTGTTGTTAACACAGATTTGATTGGGAAGAAAATTTAAAAAACTATATAATTGTCTCACTTCTTTTATCTTCATTCTATTTGTCATTCATTTTTCACCAATAAATAAAACTAGTGAAGAATTAACAAGGCCAATTCCAACATATTGTTACCTTCAAGCAAACTTTTTAAAGGAAATATATATATATATATATATAAACCATGGGAATTGATAACTCTTAGGATTGATTTGGGTTAGGCCTCAAATGAGTCTTACTAGTTACTAGTGTAACCCAAGGGTATCTCCAACAACCCTAACAAAATATGGTTAAAATTTTAAAATCCATTTCTATATTCAAAATTGCAATTTCAATAATGAAAAATTACAATTTCATAAAAAATTACATAATTGAATTTTGATGATACTTATTTAGTCAAAAAAATTGAATATTTAAATTTCTTCATAAATAAAATATTAATCTGAAACTAGTTGTTGCAGTTAATACTGTTTTGATTGGGAAGAAAATTGAAAAGACTTGTATACTTGTCTCACTTATTTTCTCTTCATTCTACTTGTCATTAGTTTTCCACTGAGAAATAATGTCTAGTTTAAGGGAATTGAATCCACGTAGGAAGGATAACAAACATGCTACCCAATCATCCTAACTATGAACTCAAAAATATATTGTTACCTTCAGACAAACTCTTTACTAGAAAACTAATCTGAAAAGACAATTACTAAAATTTACATCAACACAATATTCTACTCGAAATAATTCAAGTTTATCAAAAAAATTACAAATATCCCAAACAAAACTTTGAAGGAGCAAAATTTGGAAAAAAAAAAAATCAGATCCAACCATTCCAAATGGCCAAATACTTATCAAGATATACATAGGTAGAATTGCCCCGTCCAAAAAGGAAAAGGCAAAATAATTCAGATCAAACCATTCTAAAAGGCCAAATACTTAACTATGATTCTTTATAATAAGTAAAAGAGAAGTGTTCCAAAAAAAATAAAGAAAAGGAGTTGGCTAAACGTTCTACATTTTGGGTTTTTTTTTGAAAAAAGAAACACTCAAATTATACAAACTTAACTACTCAAATATACAAATCCAACCATTTCTCACTAGATTTAGGACAAAATCAAATGAAAAAAGTCACCCTAAAACAAAACAAAACAAAAATAGAACGTTTAAACCTATGAGAATCATTACCCAAAACCAATTTTGAATAAATAAAAAAATGAACCAATGCGACTCGAACAGAAGACGTGTAAACGATGTGAGTGGTATGTACTTATAACTGGAGGTCGAGATGATGCTCTGCATGCAGATTTGAGATTATTTGTCATAAATTTTGCTAGAAACCCTCGGGGTCGCTATGCATCTGGAGTCGCCATAGAAAAATGTTCCAGCGCTTTGTGTGATCAAAATGATTCGATCTGGAATCTTTGAATTTTTTTGCTCTATAAAAAATTTACCAAAAAGTTTTAGAAGAATGTTGGAATTATGATAATTTTCTTACAAAATGTTGTCATGCATTGTACATGGTGACGAACAAAGCTTTGGAGAGAATGGTGGTTGTGGGATGATATCTATGATTTTCTTATTTATTTGAATAAATAAATTAATAACTATTATATTAACTAGTAATAATCACATTGAGTAAAAAGTGGTTGATATACGTCGAAGGTTATTAATTTTAAAACGATGGAAAAATATCAACCACTTTTTACTTAATATAGTTGTTGTTAGTTGACGACCCGCATACCTGAGACAACTATTTATAGAACAATACATTATAAATGTAAACAATAAATACTAATTAATAATTAAGTATATATTATTTTTTTAACTAAGTAATAATAAATTATTAAATTAAAATTAATGATTAATAATAAATAAAATATTAAATAATAATAATAATAAATAAAAATAAAAATAATAATATTAAATAAATAATAATAAATAAAATATTAAATAATTAATAATGAATACATTTAAAAATTATGAATAAAATTAATAAAATATAAAAATATTATTAATTTAATATACTAATAAATCATCCATATATATATTTCCATAATTACAATTAAAAAATAAAAATAATAATATATGAATAAAGAAAAAAATCATTTATAACACATTGTAAGATAAGACAAGTATATTAAAATATTAATAAAATAAAACATTACTGATATAATTAAAGAATAAAAAATATATCATAAAATAATAAAACCTTAATATTGTGTTAATTAATTGATGTACATAAATGTATTATTATATTGATGATTATTAATATACTTTTTAAAATAATATATTAATGATATATAAATTAATGTCTAAAATAATAAATGCATCAATATATTAAAGTTAGAAATGCTTTAAATTATACTAAATGTATTAAATGATGTAAAATGCATTAATGTATTATTACATTAATGTATAAAATAATTATTACATTAATGTGTTAAAGTAATAAATATATAAAATATTTTATAAAGTATTAAAATATTAGTTGATAAATATTTAATAATAATAAATTAATTATTAATTATAAATTTAATATTATTTAATAATTATTTATAAAATATAAATGAATTAATGAGAAATAAAATTCTACAATATATAACAGAATAATAAATTAAAACATGAGAATCTCTTAATTATTTTGGCAAAATAACAAAGTAAATACATAAAAGTTTCAAATGAATTAAATATATAATTTAAATAATATATTAATTAAATATAAGTTATTGTATTAAATACATTTAAATAATACATGAATGATATAATTGAATGTATTATTTAAATAATATATTAATTATATATAAGTTATTGTATTAAATGTATTAATGTATAATTTAAATAATAAATGAATGATATATAAATGAATAATGCATGAATGAATGTATTAAATAATGAAAATAGTAAAATGAATTATGAAAAAAATATAAAATTATTGATTTATAATGTAATGTACTAATTAATTTAAAAAACTCTAAATGTATTAATACATTAAAAAGATATGGATATATTAATGTACAAAAATATATATTAATATAGTAATATAACAATATGATAAATAAGGCCCCGGATGGGGTGACACGCGGCTTAATGGAGTTGACACCTGGGCGCGCACTCAGCCCTGGTTTAATGGTTGATGGCCGCCACCCACACATTCTCATTAACAATGGTGGACGGCCATAGCAGTGGATATGTGATGGAGGTATGCCTCCCTCGCGTGGACATTAACCCCCCCTGCGCACACGGTTTCATTGCGAATATGGATGGACTGAGGCTTTGGAAATTCGGTTATGGTATTCCTTTTGCGCCCGAGCAGAGAAGAAAGGCTCCTGGTGCAGCTTTGCCATGGTTATTTCTCGCCTTCTTCCTACACTCCGAGAGGATTCTCCAAGGCTGGCGACTTTTATGTGTGTCTAGAAAGGCTCCTGCCTTCTTTCTTTTGATCCCGAGCAGCGAAGACAGGCTCCTGGTGCAGCCGCTCTCGACCTGGTTTCTTTCCAATTCAGCTCTGCATTTGATTGGCATTGGCTTGAGTACAATGGTAAGGCATCGTGGAAAGCCTCGACGGGGTTCTGCTTGGGCAACACATAAAGAGCAGAGGCGGCGGGAGGAGGAGCTTGAGCGTGCTCTGGCCTTGGCGTCGTCCATTCTCAGGAAGAGGGCCCGGGTTGAGGGGAGGACGTTGCTCGACTCCATCACCGAGCAGGGCGCTGGCGGCAGCAGGGCTGGGAAGGAGGCCGAGACCACGGTGTTGTTTCCATCCTGTTTCGTGGAGGAGGACCTGACGACTGGGGACTTGCCACGTGACGAGATTCAAAGCACCATGGAGACGCTCAGCAGACAGGGTACCAAGCGCATCACGACTGCGGAAGATGACCTTCCTGGCTGCGTAATTGAGGAAATCCCATGGCCGGATGACATGAATGCTACAAGCGCTGAGAAGATGGTGAACGCAAAGTCGGTCGGGGTGCAGAGGAAGCAGGCGGTCAGCATTGGCAAAGCTGTGGAACTGAAGACTGCTCCTCCTAGTGGCTTGGGTGGCGGAACGCATGGTCCTCTCCTCAGTGAAGAACACCTGGCCTTGGTGTTTGAGCTCCGTAGCCACATGGCGGACTTGGAACACAGGGCCCTCCTCATGGGTCAGCGTATGGATTTGTTATTCGATGCGTTCTCCGGGGCTCCAGCTCAGCGAAAGTGCCCCCTATGCACTCAGACTTTTGCCATTCCAGCGAGGACCTGGCAAGCTGGAGGGCGCGACACATCACCGGGTGCATAGGTTCTTATGTTTTATAGGTTTTTAGTTTTACTGTGTAACAGCTTTAAGTTTATTTGGACCCTTGGCATCTGTCCTGGTTTCCTCAGGGCAGGACATATGTCTCTTTTATTATGGTTGTATTACTGTATAACTGATAGGTACTTCCCACTTATGTTGGTTTCCGGTTACCGATAGCATTTTTGGTGACTGTAGCCATGACTCTATTTTTTTTTGTCAAAGTTTTGAGATATTATAATATAGCAGGAACTACCCCTTTTTTATTTAAAAAAAAAACAATATGATAAATAATAAAAAGAGTAATGTGAAAAGTAATCAAAATAAAAATGAAAATACATTAATAAGATATGGATAGATCTATGTACAAAAACATTAATGTAGTAATGTAGTAATATGATAAAAAAAATAATGGGTTGGATAGTTCATGAGATTATCGCTTCCTAGATAACGTTGGCAGGGTGATAATTTGTGTCGAACCTATGTATTACTTATCACATTAATGTGATTGACGAAGGACGTGGTGTGATTTTTTAAATGTGATAAAGTATTAATGTATTAATTAATATAACAATATGATAAATAAATAAAAACAATAATGTGATAAACACATTATGTATTACTTATCGCATTAATGTGATAGAAGAACGACATGGTGTGATTTTTTAAATGTGATAAAGTATTAATGTATTAATTAATTTAAAAAACACTAAATGTATTAATACATTAAAAAGATATGGATACATCAATGTACAAAAATATATATTAATGTAGTAATGTGATAAATAATAAAAAGAGTAATGTGAAAAATAATCAAAATAAAAATGAAAATACATTAATACATTAATAAGATATGGATAGATCTATGTACAAAAACATTAATGTAGTAATGTAGCAATATGATAAATAAATAAAACAATAATATGATAAACACATTATGTATTACTTATGAACGAAGTGTTGTGATTTTTTAAATGTGATAAAGTATTATTGTATTAATTAAATAATTTTTAAATGTATATTAATTAACTTATTAATACATAAATATAATAATGTGTTAAAACGGGAATGTATTAAATAATAAAATCAGTAACCTAATGTAAAAATAAATTATTTGTACATTATTATAGAATATAATGTTGAAAAGAAATATATTAATTAATTTAAAACAATAATACAATTCTCAGTAATACATAAATCAAGTATGAATACAATAATAAAGTGAAACATTTAGAACACATTAAAAATGTATTAATAAATTAATAAAGTATTATGCTAAAGACATTGGGACAAAGGGTCTTTGTTTAAAAAATGATGGTGTTCCAATAGGTTTGTCACACTCTCGTAGTGGGTTATGTTTGTCACATTGTGAAATTAGAGTTTTGAACATGACATTCCCACATTGGGTAATGATTGTCACATTCTGATGTTATGAAATGCTTGTGACAATGTGATGTAAGGACATGCACATATATGACAGAAAGTGACGGGAGGTCTAGGTGCGATGTATTGCAATGTTAGAAAATTTGTAAAAATGTGACAAAGGAAAGAGTTTTGTAATATAACAAGGTTTCTGCATGAAGGTCACATTGCAATGTGAGGATGTGCGAGTATATCAAACCATGGTGCTATGTTTCGTCACATATTGATGTCATCTCAAAGTGCGTAATAGGGCAACGTTATGAAGTTCGTCAGAATGTAACAAATGAAAGAGTTTTGTAAGATAACATGGTTTTTGCATGAACGCCACATTGTGATGCACAATGTGTTGCTGAGTTTTGTAAGATAACATGGTTTTAGACTTGTTTGTCATCAATATTTGATGAAGTTGACATCAATATTTATTTATTTTTTTTTTATTTTTTTTTTATGTATGGAGGAATCAGCAACTAGTTGGGCACGTGCTCGCGTTACACGTGGTCGTGTTATCCAACCGCTACCACTATAACCTCCAGGTGTGCCCACGATGACCCTTACGCGACACACAAGGTAAGTCGGGGGGAGTTGAACTCAAAACCTCATGGAACTTCATTTTCACGGCACTTGCCAATTGAGCTGCCCCCCCGGGGGCAAGTTGACATCAATATTGATGACAAATATGGAAAAAAATAATTTGATGAAGTTGACATCAATATTTTAGACTTTTTTGTTGCAATGTGGAGAAGGAAAGAGTTATGAAATAATATAAAAAGGTTTGTGAATGAAGGTCAAAATGGGATGTGAGGATATGCAAGAATATGAAATCGTGGCGACATGTTTCGTCACATAGGAACGTCATCTTAAAGTGTGTAACATGATGACGTTATGAAGTTCGTTTCAATGTAACAAAGAAAATAGTTTAGTAAGAAAACATGGTTTTTGCATGAATGTCACATTGCAATGTGCATGGAAGGAAATGTGAGGTTTAGTGACATTGTAACATGACATGAACGGTTGTATAAATATATGATTATACTTGAGGGTTATATAAATTTATGTATTGACTTAAGGGTTATATTTTGTAATCAAGAAATATATGCTTGGGTAAAGAGAAATGTTATAGAAGATTGTGACAATTCCAAAGGAAAAAAGAGGAGGACGACTTAAAGAAAAAGTTCCCATTGCAACATATCAGAGCATGGTTATTGTGGAATTGAATGCCTAAGTGATTGCATAAAAAGAGATTAAGAAAGTTATATTTGAAGAGGTTAAATATAAAACATGTGATATAGTGGTAATTTAAAAGTAATAAATTGATTTCCATTAACCTAATATTATTTAAGATCTTTGAGGAGGAAAAAATGGTATGTTGAAGTTTTTTCTTGCAGTATCCTTGAAAAAGTATGTCAAAATGCCAAATATGGACATTAATAATTTTATGAACTTGACATCAATATTTTTGAATGGATCATCGCAATCTGATGAAGGAAAGAGTTTTGAAATATAATAAGGTTTGTGCATGAAGGTCACATTGCAATGTGAGGATATCTGAGTATATCAAACCATGGTGGAATGTTTCATCACATAGTGACATCACCTGAAAGTCTGTAAAAATACAAAGGTATGAAGTTCGTCGTAATGTAACAAAGAAAAGAGTTTTGTAAAATGTCATGGTTTTTGCATGAATTCCACATTCCGATGTGCATGGAAGGAAATGCGAGGTTTAATGAGATTACAACATTACATGAAGGGTTGTATAAATGTATTATTTCCCTTGAGGGCTATATAAATTTATTTATTTTCTTAAGGGTTATATTGCATAATGAAGAAGTATATGCTTGGGCAAAGAGAAATGTTATAGAATATTGTCACAATTACAGAGAAGGATATGTAAAAGAAAAAATCTCATTGCAACATATCAAAGAAATCTTATTATAGAATTGAATGCAAATGTTATTGCTTAAAGAGATATTAGAATAGTTATATTTGAAGCCGTTAAATATAAAGCCATGTGATATAGTGGTAAATTAAAAGTAAAAAATTGATTTCCATTAAGTGGGTAATATTTAAAAGATTTGAGGATGAAAATATGGTATGTGTGAAGTTGGTCTTCCAGTATACATTAAAAAGTTTGTGAGATGGCCAAATATGAACAATAATCAATTTATGAAGTTAACATCAATATTTTAGACTTCCAAAAAATTCAAATTAAATTGAAAACATTAAAAATCCTTGAAATAATGTTTAACATTCATTAATTCAGTTGTCAATTGTTATATTATATTATATTGAGAAATTTTATTCTGTAAAAAGATAAACAACTTGAATGGGAAGACCCATATTAACATTTCAATATAAATAAAGGTTATCTTTGGTGTAGAAATTTGAATAATTTGGTGACATTGCAACATATGGACAACAATAATTTAGTTGATAGACTTATGAACAAGATAATAAAAATCAATGGTCAATATCTTAAAAAAAAATGAAATTTGTATTCATAAATGTAATGGTTTTAAGTACATATAATATAATATCCAAAAACCAACATATGAAAAAAATCCTTAAATGGTAAACAAAACAAAACCTATTCCAAATTACAACCAGATTTATGACATATGCAACACTAATTAATGTCTAAAGAAACTTGACGAGCCCTTTGTCGTTGGAGCCATTCTCTGCGTAGTTTTTTGCCAGCTTCTCTGTCAGAAATATGTTGAAAGTCACGAACCATATCTTTCAACTTAGCTAACAAATCCAAAGTCTCATCAAACATGTGTGAACGAGTTCCACTTCTCCTGCTAATCATGTCTTGAAGTCCAGTAAGAAATTGTTGTTGATTTGTGATATCATGTATTGTCAAAATAAATTTTGATGCAATTTCATTATCCATAGCTGTATGTTCAAAAGAAAAATAATATATATATATATATATAGTAAGGATGGAAAAAAAAAAAAAAACATTCATGCTCAGGCATTATGAATACAATATTTATATTGACCCCTTTTAAAAAATGTTGTACAAGAAAAACTAAATCACTAAAAAATAAGTATTTGTTTAAAGGAAACCATAAATATACAACCATAAATATACCTACTTGAAAAAATATGTCGCAACCATAAATATACCTACTTGAAAAATGATGTAATTTTTTTTTTGAAAAAGTAATATGGATTTATTGAACATATACATGTTTTTACAAACATCGGAGGTTCAAATCCAGAGGGGGGTAGGGTATGTATACCTTCGTAGAATTTACCAGTCAAATCGTTGGGAGGAGGGGGGTCCCTTGTCCCACAAACAAGGGGGTCTCATACACCAATTTGGTGTGTTGGCTTAGCTGTGACCTTAAAAATAGATTATTATTATTATTATTTGAAAAAATAATATCAAAGGACAAAAAAATGAACCTAACATAGACATTATAGGCAAATTGAAAATATTTAAATAAGATGTTACAATGATATGGACTTTAATTGTTCCTCTTCTTTTTTCCTAATTGTAACATATGCACTATTTTTCATCTTTGCATAGCGCTCAAAAGAGAAAGGTGGTGATATATGTAAACCATCTATTGATTTGACTCTTGATATAGATGTGAAGGTCAACCCTTGTTGCTCTTTGTTTTCAATATCAATTGTTGCATGTTCTAAACTCAACCCCTGTGATTTACGAATAGTAAGGGACCATGCCATCTTCAGAGGAATTTTTTTATGATTTCCTCTTACAATTGGTGTGATGGGTACAATGTTTGGATTAATTGGGTCAAATGGAACACCAATGTACTTATCAAAAAGAACAGTTGTGTACATTGGAAGTTGAGGA
>JZKD02S1925154.1:547142-557818 GCA_000966675.3 Picea glauca | reverse complement strand
AACATCGATGAATGTCGATCAAAACATTCATTGGTGGCCGACATCAAATACAAGGAGCCGAACCCTGATTCAGAATCTAATTAAGAAAATACTGGTAAAGGACAGATCATTGACGCAGACCCCACTGCTATTGTAGTGACCGCAGCAATTCAACCAGAAGATCCAACATATCCTAAAGAGGGGGAGAGGATTTTTCATTCACAGATGTGGGTGAAGGGGACCCCACTGCATTTTATTGTTGATAGCGGAAGCCAAAAAAAACTCATCTCAGCAGAGTTCGTCAAACAGTTGGGATTGTCAACAACACCACACCTGCAACCATACAACATTGGGTGGCTTCAGCAAGGACGAGATCTCTGTGTCAGCCAACAGTGTCAATTGTCATACGTCATCCAACCCTTCAAGGATGAGGTATTATGTGATGTTGCCCCACTAGATGTCTTTGATGTGCACTTGGGCCAACCATATATGTGGAGATGCCATGTTGTTTATGAGCCTCAACCCCATAGTGTCATTGTTACTTTGGGGGTCATCTCTACAAAATACCAAAGGTAGTTCCAACTATTGTTCCACCTAAAAAGTGTCACAAGGTAGTATCTCATACTGTAAAATTCAGCTTCTTCACAATCTGTTCAAAAGGGGAACAGAAGGACACTGCAACCACTACAACCTCGCCCCCTGCACCTTCTATCCAACAGAAGCAGGTCAACAAGGTTGTAGCAAAGCACAAAGATTCCTTCTGCACACCTTCCTCTCATGTAGCTTGACTTGTTGAACAACCTTAGTTTCAACATGTTCATGACAAACTTCCACAAACTAAGCAGTGTGACATCTCCAGCAATACAAGCAGCTCACCGAGATGCAGATCCAACAAATGTTTTTCCCTCTCCCCCGAGAACTCAACGCAATACATACCATTGATTCCTAAGGAGAGATGATTGATCCAGGTGCATATCGATAACCACCCACCTTTTCCGACTGGCTCAAAACAGTTTTTTGGCAATTTTGGCAATTGACTATTTTTAGTAGTTTTTAAATTCCAGGGCCATTTTGAGGGCCCAAACAAAGGTTTTTTTAGATCAAGGTCCTTAATGATATATGAAGGGATGATGGATCCTCCAAAATGAATCTCCTTGACAATACCTTTCCAACAAGCTATCACACGCCTAAAATAGAGATTGTTTGCAAAACTTACGACCCCAGGAAGTTGATGTACTCACTTACCCAAACGGGGCCCACATGACTTTTGGCACTTCATCTCCTAGGGTTAGGTTTTTGGATGTATACGATTTTGGGCATTCCTGTTTATTGTAAAAATGCCTTCAAAGCCTCATTGTAATCATCTTCTTGCAAATGCGAGTAACCGTCACATCTCTTATCAGAGCAGGTTGCTCTTGATCGTTTTTTTCAGTGCATGTCCCCGACGAGGTCCGAGTATAGAAAGTTGGGTCTCGAGCTTGTCTCTCTTGAAGACAATCGCTCTCGCACACCCAAGAAACCCTCAATGGTAGAAGAAAATAAAAACGATGGAGGAGACGATCGTATCAATCTATTGCTTGAGCAAAATCTCACGCGACAGAGGGATGAAATGATGGAGAATTTTTCCCACATCCTTAAACGTCTGCCGCTAACATCAGGTGGATCTTCATCAAGCGGCCACTTGGGAGGCACCTTTCCTTTCAAAGTACAAGTTACTTTTGATATTCCTGTATTTGAAGGATAGATAGATGCAGAAGACCTAGAAAAATGGTTAACTCTGCTAGAAGGTTATTTCTTCGTTCACAATTTTTCCGACAAAGAAAAGATCACCTTCGCACCCCTTAAAGCTCTCCCTCATGTCAAATATTGGTGGGAAACTTACTGAAATATATGGGGCCAATCCCACTTGTGATTTTTTTGTGGATGTTGTAAGGGAATAGTATTACCTTGTTGGCAACTATGAGGACCAGTACATGAGATGGACCACACTATGGTAAGAGAGGGTCCAAGGAGTTCCGGAGTTCACCAATACCTTCCATACCCTGCGCACTAAGCTGGATATCAAAGACTCCGAGTGACATTTGGTTCTGAAATACCGTGGGGATCTACACAGATACATCTAGACTGAAATGAATTTTCTGGATATCTCATCACTCGGTGCTACTTAATGATATGTTGTTAAAATCGAGAAAAAATTTAAGCACCAGAACGAAGGGGAGTTCAGATCTACAAATACGTAACAACCGAAGTATGAAAAAGATGTCCCTCACAAACAGTCTCTCGAAAACCAGTCTAAGACACAAGAAAAGAAGGATCATGGGAAGACAAAGAAGGACACCAGAAAATGGTGTGATTTTAACAAAAACTCCTAGCACAACACCGATGAATGTCGCTCAAAACAGTCATTGGTGGCCGAGATCAAGGACAAGGAGATGAACCCTGATTCTGAATCTGATTCTGAAAATACTGGTAAAAGACAGATCATTGACGCAGACCCCACTGCTATTGTCGCGACCGCAACAATTCAACCAGAAGAACCAACAAATCTTGAAGAGGGGGAGCGCCTTTTTCATTCACAGACGTGTGTGAAGGGGACCCCGCTGCATTTTATTGTTGATAGCGGAAGCCAAAAAAACCCCATATCAACAGAGGTCTTCAAATAGTTGGGATTGTCGACAACACCACACCTGCAACCATACAACATCAGGTGGCTTCAGCAAGGACAAGATCTCTATGTCAGCCAACAGTGTCAATTGTCATACGGCATCCAACCCTTCAAGGATGAGGTATTATGTGATGTTGCCCCACTGGATATCTGTGATGTTCTCTTGGGCCAACCATATATGTGGAGATGCTATGTTGTTTATGAGTCTCGACCCCGTAATGTCATGGTTACTTTGGGGGGTCATCTCTACAGAATACCAGAGATAGTTCCAACTATTGTTCCACCTAAAAAGTGTCGCAAGGTAGTATCTCATACTGCAAAATTCACCTTCTTCACAGTCTGTTCAAAACGGGAATAAAAGGACACTGCAACCACTACAACCTCGCCCCCTGCACCTTCTATCCAACAGAAACAGGTCAATAAGGTTGTAGCAAAGCATAAATATTCCTTCTGCACACCTTCCTCTCATGTAGCTCAACTTGTAGCAAAGCATAAATATTCCTTCTGCACACCTCCCTCTCCCCCAAGAAATCAACGCAATGGATACCATTGGTTCCTAAGGAGGAAGGATTGATCCAGGTTCATATTAGTGGCCACCCACCTTTTCCGACTGGCTCAAAACAGTTTTCTAGCAATTTTGGCAATTTACTATTTTTAGCAGTTTCTAACTTTCAAGGCCATTTTGAGGGCCCAAATGAAGGTTTTTCAAGATCAAGGTCCTCATTGATAGTCAAAGACATGATTGAGCCACCAAAATGAATATCGTGGACAAAACCTTTCCAACGAGCTATCACACACCTAAAACAGAGATCGTATGCAAAAGTTACGACCACGGGAAGTTGATGTACTCACTTACCCAAATGGGGCCCACATGACTTTTGGCGCTTCATCTCCTAGGGTTAGGTTTTTGTATGTCTAGGGTTTTGGGAATTCTTGTTTATTGTAAAAATTCCTTCAGAGCCTCATTGTAATCATCTTCTTGCAAATGCGAGTAGCCATCACATCTCTTATCAAAGCAGGCTGCTCTTGATCGTTTTTTTCAGTGCATGTCCCCGACAAGGTCCAAGTATAGCAAGTTGTGTCTCGAGCTTGTCTCTCTTGAATAAAATTGCTACCACACACCCAATAACCCTCAATGGCGGAAGAAAATAAAACCGACGGAGTAGATGATCCTATCAATCTGTTGCTTGAGCAAGCTCTCACACGAAAGTGGGACAAAATGATGGAGAATTTTACCCACATCCTTAAAAGTATGTCGATAGCATCAGATGAATCTTCATTAAGAGGCCACTTTGGAGGCACCTCTCCTTTCAAGGTACAAGTAAATTTTGATATTCCTGTATTTGAAGGACAGATAGATGCAGAAGCCCAAGAAAAATGGTAAACTCTACTAGAAGGTTATTTCTCTGTTCACAATTTTTTCGACAAAGGAAAGATCACCCTCATGTCAAACATTGGTGGGAAACTTACTAGGAGAAAATTTCCACAGAGGAATCTGGAATATATGGGGCCGATCCCACTTGGGAATTTTTTTTAGATGCGGTAAAGGAACAGTATTGGCCTGTTGGCAACTATGAGGACCAGTACATGAGATAGACCACAATGCGGCAAGAGAGGGGCCAAGGAGTTCTAGAGTTCACCAATACGTTCCATACCTTGCACACCAATCTGGGTATCAAAGACTCTGAGGGACATTTGGTTCTAAAATACCGTGGGGCTCTACACAGATACATCCAGACTAAAATGGATTTTGTAGACGTCTGATCACTCAGTGCTGCTTATCGATATGCTGTTAAAATTGAACAGAAATTTAAGCACTAGAACAAACGGGAGTTCGGGTCTACAAATTCACAACAAATGAAGTATGACAAAGACAGCCCTAACAAACAATTTACCAAAAACCAGTTCAAGACAAAGGAAAAGAACGGTCAAGGGAAGACAAAGAAGGACACCGGAAAATGGTGTGATTTCCACAAAAGCCTCTGGAACAACACCGATGAATGTCGATCAAAAAATTCATTGGTCACCAAGATCAAAGACAAGGAGCCAAACCCTGATTCAGAATATGATTCTGAAAATACTGGTAAAGGACAGATCATTGATGTAGACCCCACTGCTATTGTCGCAACCACAACAATTTAACCAGAAAAACCAACAGATCCTGAAGAGGGAGAGCGCCTTTTTCATTCATAGATGTGGGTGAAGGGGACCCCACTGCATTTTATTGTTGATAGCGAAAGCCAGAAAAAACTCATCTCAGCAGAGGTCGTCAAATAGTTGGGATTGTCGACAACACCACACCCACAGACATACAACATCGAGTGGCTTCGGTAAGGACGAGATCTACGTGTCAGCCAACAGTGTCGATTTTCATACGGCATCCAACCCTTCAAGGATAAGGTATTATGTGATGTTTCCCCACTAGATGTCTGTGATGTTCTCTTGGGCCAACCATATATGTGGAGACGCCATGTTGTTTATGAGTCTCGGCCCCGTAGTGTCATTGTTACTTTGGGGGGTCATCTCTACAGAATACCAGAGGTAGTTCCAACTATTGTTCCACCTAAAAAGTGTCGCAAGGTAGTATCTCATATTGCAAAATTCAGCTTCTTCACAATCTATTCAAAAGGGGAACAGAAGGACACTGCAACCACTATAGCCTCACCCCCTACAGCTTCTATCCAACAGAAGCAGGTAGACAAGGTTGCAGCAAAGCACAAAGATTCCTTTTGCACACCTTCCTCTCATGTAGCCCGACTTGTTGAACAGCCTCATCTTCAACAGGTTCGTGACAGACTTCCACAAACTAAGCAGCGCGATGTCTCTAGCAATACAAGCAACTCACCAAGATGCAGATCCAACAAATGTTTTTCCCTCTCCCCCGAGAAATCAACACAATAGATAAAATTGTTTCCTAAGGAGGGAGGATTCATCCAGGTGCATATCGGTGGCCACCCACCTTTTCTGACTGGGTCAAAACAGTTTTCTGACAATTTTTACAATTTACTATTTTTAGTAGTTTTTAACTTCGAGGGCCATTTTGAGGGCCCAAATGAAGGTTTTTCATGATAAATGTCTTCGATTATAGTAGAATGCATTATTTATCCCCCAAAATGAATCTCCTCGACAATACCTTTCCAATGAGCTATCACACGCCTAAAACGGAGATCGTATGCAAACGTTATGACCTCGGGAAGTTGATGTACTCACTTACCTAAACGAGGCCCACATGACTTTTGGCGCTTCATCTCTTAGGGTTAGGTTTTTGGATGTCTAGGGTTTTGGGCATTCCTGTTTATTGTAAAAAGGCCTTCAGAGCCTCATTTTAATCATCTTCTTATGAATGTGAGTAGCCGTCACATCTCTTATCAGAGTAGGCTGCTCTTGATCATTTTTGTCAGTGCATGTCCCCAACGAGGCCCGAGTATAGAAAGTTGGGTATCGAGCTTGTCACACTCCTTAAAGCTCTCCCTCATGTCAAACACTAGTGGGAAACTTACTAGGAGCAAAGTTCCACATAGGAGTCGGGAATATATGGGGTTGATCCCACTTGGTAATTTTTTGTGGATGCAGTAAAGGAACAATATTACCCTGTTGGCAACTATGAAGACCAGTACATGAGATGGACCACACTGTGGAAAGAGAGGGCCAAGGAGTTCCAGAGTTCACAATACCTTCCATACCTTGCGCACCATGCTGGGTATCAAAGACTCTGAGCAACATTTCATTCTGAAATACCGTGGGGCTCTACACAGATACATCCAGACTGAAATGGATTTTCTGGACATCTCATCACTTAGTGCTGCTTATCAATATGTTGTTAAAATCAACCATAAATTTAAGCACCAGAAAAAATGGGAGCTCAGGTCTACAAATTCGCAACAACCGAAGTATGACAAATATGGCCTAACAAACAATCTCCTGAAAACCAGTCCAAGACACAGGAAAAGAAGGGTCACGGGAAGACAAAGAAGGACACCGGAAAATGGTGTGATTTCCACAAAATCCCCGCACAACACCAATGAATGTCGATCAAAACAGTCATTGGTGGCCAAGATCAAAGACAAGGAGTTGAACCCTGATTCTGAATCTGATTCAGAATATACTGGTAAAGGATAGATCATTGACGCAGACCCCACTACTATTGTCGCGACCACATCAATTCAACTAAAAGAACCAATAGATCCTGAAGAGGGGCAGCATATTTTTCATTCACAGATGTGGGTGAAGGGGACCCCCCTGTATTTTATTGTTGATAGCAGAAGCCAGAAAAACCTCATCCCTGCAGAGGTCGTCAAATAGTTGATATTGTCAACAACACCACACCCACAACCATACAACATCCGTTGGCTTCGGCAAGGATGAGATCTCCATGTCAGCCAACAGTGTCGATTGTTAAACAGCATCCAACCCTTCAAGGATGAGGTATTATGTGATGTTGCCCCACTGGATGTTTGTGATGTTCTCTTGGGCCAACCATATATGTGGAGATGCCATGTTGTTTATGAGTCTCGACCCCGTAGTGTCATTGTTACTTTGGGGGGTCATATCTACAGAATACCAGAGATAGTTCCAACTATTGTTCCACCTAAAAAGTGTCGCAAGGTAGTATCTCATACTACAAAATTCAGTTTCTTCACAATCTGTTCAAAAGGGGGACAAAAGGACACTGCAACCACTATAGCTTCGCCCCCTGCACCTTCTATCCAACATAAGCAAGTGGACAAGGTTGCAACAAAGCACAAAGATTACTTTAGCACACCTTCCTCTCATGTAGCTCGACTTGTTGAATAGGCTCAGCTTCAACAAGTTCATGACAGACTTCCACAAACTAAGCAGCACGACGTCTCCAGCAATACAAGCAACTCACTAAGATGCAAATCCATCAAATGCTTTTTCCTCTCCCCTGAGAACTCAACGCAATGGATACCATTGGTTCCTAAGGAGGGAGGATTGATCCAGGTGCATATCGGTGGCCACCCACCTTTTCCGACTAGATTAAAACAGTTTTCTGACAATTTTGGCAATTTACTATTTTTAGCAGCTTCTAACTTCCAGGTCCATTTTGAGGGCTCAAATGAAGGTTTTTCGAGATCGAGGTCTCTGATGATATCCTAAGGCATGATTGAGCCACCAAAATGAATATCGTCGAAAAAACCTTTCCAACGATCTATCACATGCCTAAAACGGAGATTATATGCAAAAGTTACGACCCCGAGAAGTTGTTGTACTCACTTACCCAAACGGGGCCCACATGACTTTTGGCACTTCATCTCCTAGGGTTAGGTTTTTGGATGTCTATGGTTTTTGTAATTGTTGTTTATTGTAAAAAGTCTTTCAGAGCCTCATTGTAATCATTTTCTTTTGAATGTGAGTAGCCGTCACATCTCTTATCAAAGCAGGCTGCTCTTGATCGTTTTTTTCAGTGCATGTCTCTGACGAGGTCTGAGTATAGCAAGTTGGGTCTCGAGCTGTCTCTCTTGAAGGAAATCGTTCTCGCACACCCAAGAAACCCTCAATGGTGGAAGAAAATAAAAATGATGGAGCAGATGATCCTATCAATTTGTTGCTTGAGCAAGCTCTCATGTGACAGAGGGACAAAATGATGAAGAATTTTGCCCACATCCTTAAACGTCTGGCAATAGCATCAGGTGCATCTTCGTTAAGCGACCACTTTGGAGGCACCTCGTCTTTCAAGGTACAATTTAATTTTGATATTCCTGTATTTGAAGGAGAGATATATGTAGAAGCCCTAGAAAAATGGTTAACTCTACTAGAAGGTTATTTCTATGTTCACAATTTTTTCAACAAAGAAAAGATAACCCTCATGTCAAACATTGGTGGGAAATTTACTAGGAGCAAAGTTCCACAGAGGAGTCTAGAATATATGGGGCCGATCCCACTTAGGAATTTTTTGTGGATGCGGTAAAGGAACAGTATTGCCCTGTTGGCATCTATGAGGACCAGTACATGAGCTGGACCACACTACGTCAAGAGAGGGGCCAAGGAGTTCCGGAGTTCACCAATACCTTCCATACCTTGTGCACCAAGCTGTGTATCAAAGACTCTGGGCGACATTTGGTTCTGAAATACCGTGGGGCTCTACATAGATACATCCAGCCTGAAATGGATTTTCTAGACATCTCATCACTCAGTGTTGCTTATCAATATGTTGTTAAAATCGAGCAGAAATTTAAGCACCAGAAAAAACGGGAGTTCGGGTCTGCAAATTCACAACAACTGAAGTATGACAAAGACATCCCTAACAAATAGTCTCTCGAAATCCATTCCAAGACATAGGAAAAGAAGGGTCACGAGAAGACAAAGAAGGACAACGAAAAATTGTGTGATTTCCACAAAATCCCCTGGAACAACACCGATGAATGTCGATCAAAACAGTCATTGGTGGCCGAGATCAAAGACAACTAGTCGAACCCTGATTCAGAATCTGATTATGAAAATACTGGTAAATGACAGATCAATGACACAGACCCCAATGTTATTGTCATGACCGCAACAATTCAACCAGAAGAACAAACAGATCCTAAAGAGGGGGAGCGCCTTT
Organism: Picea glauca; assembly: GCA_000966675.3. Classification (NCBI taxonomy): domain Eukaryota; kingdom Viridiplantae; phylum Streptophyta; class Pinopsida; order Pinales; family Pinaceae; genus Picea; species Picea glauca. The sequence continues at coordinate 548,609 of JZKD02S1925154.1, read as the reverse complement.
TTCATTCACAGATGTGGGTGAAGGGGACCCCACTGCATTTTATTGTTGATAGCGGAAGCCAAAAAAACCTTATCTCAGCAAAGGTCGTCAAAAAGTTGGGATTGTCGACAACACCACACCCGTAGCCATACAACATCGGGTGGCTTCGGGAAGGACGAGATCTTCGTGTCACCCAACAGTGTCGATTTTCATACGGCATCCGACCCTTCAAGGATGAGGTATTATGTGATGTTGCCCCAATAGATGTCTATGATGTTCTCTTGGGCAAACCATATATGTGGAGACGCCATGTTGTTTATAAGTCTCAACCCCGCAGTGTCATTGTTACTTTGGGGAGTCATCCCTACAGAATACCATAGGTAGTTCCAACTATTGTTCCACCTAAAAACTATCGCAAGGTAGTATCTCATACTGTAAAATTTAGCTTCTTCACAATCTGTTCAAAAGGGAAACAAAAGGACACTACCCCCTGCAACTTCTATCCAACAAAAGTAGGTAGACAAGGTTGCAACAAATTACAAAGATTCCTTCTGCACACCTTCCTCTCATGTATCTCGACTTGTTGAATAGCCTCATCTTCAACAGGTTCATGAAAGACTTCAACAAACTAATCAGCATGACCTCTCCATTAATACAAGCAGCTCACCAAGATGCAGATCCAACAAATGCTTTTCCCTCTCCCCCGAGAACTCAACGCAATGGATACCATTGCTTCCTAAGGAGGGAGGATTGATCCAGGTGCATATCGATGGCCACCAACCTTTTTTGACTGGCTCAAAACAGTTTTCTCGCAATTTTGGCAATTTACTATTTTTAGTAGTTTTTAACTTCCAGGGCCATTTTGAGGGCCCAAATGAAGGTTTTTCGAGATCTAGGTTCTCAATTATAGATGAAGGCATGATTGAGACCCCAAAATTAATCTCCTCGACAATATCTTTCTAACGATCTATCACACACCTAAAACGGAGATGGTATGCAAAAGTTACGACCCCTGGAAGTCGATGTACTCACTTACCCAAACGGGGCCCACATGAATTTTGGCACTTCATATCCTAGGGTTAGGTTTTTGGATGTCTAGGGTTTTGGGCATTTTTTTTAATTGTAAAAATGCCTTCAGAGCCTCATTGTAATCATCTTCTTGTGAATTTGACTAGCCGTCACATTCTTATCAGAGCATGTGCAAGATACCAGATATATAAAATATGCAGAACAGAAACGAAATGCTAGAAATAACAGAATAACAGTGAAATATCCAGCATAATCTTCACAATACGCAGAAATGATATACGAAATAGCAATAGAAATAGCACCTGAACAGAAATAACACTTGATTCAGATAGCAATGTTCACATGCCTCTTCGAGGGGGCAACCTCCAATCGAGCAGCGCTCTGTTACAAAAATATCCAAGCTAGGGTTCTCATACCCTCGACTCCTATTTATACTAAAAAGAAGCATCTAGAGGAAGA